>JAVTVY010009067.1:0-43778 GCA_036873755.1 Hanleya hanleyi
AGATCGTCCTGGCGCAGTTCATTCATCACTTTGACTTGTTTCTGATAAAGGTCCGTCAAATTTTGCGCGATCTCTGGACGCATGGACGTATAGGCTGCCTGACAATTGGCTAGTTTTACCGACTTTCGTTCTATGCTCGCCCTGTGCATGTCGACGGCTTTGTTCACCGCGATGTCTCATCGTCGTCCCCGTCTTCGTCATTGTTGTCCTCATCGACGTCATCGTCAATATCGTCTTCGTCGTTATCTGGATAGCTAGAAACGCCATCTATTACATCCAAGTCTCTTGAAAATAAAACGCATGAAAAGAGGACTGTCGCTGCGTTCAGATCAGTATCGTTCTATCAAAAGACGGCTGTCGGCGAGTCTGACGAGTATTTATTCTCAATTATTTGTTCGAACACGTGCTTCTTTTGAGCGATAGCTCTACCGTACGCGTTCTCTCAGCTTAAGTTGGGAGTTTTCAACCCACAGGCTGTTCGTTCGATATTCATATAAATCAGGCCATTGACCGAAGATTTCATACCCGCGACGAGTTTTAAGTACTATCTGCGTAAACATCATCACAGTCGAGTGGTCAATACATTATGCGCCAGGATTTCGGATTTCTTCCTGGAATATCCTTTGCGTTGAAACTTTTTCATTTCTCTTCGAGTTTCTTCTCTACTTCCTTGTACATACTGGTTTTAAGGAGCTGACGCCATAGATGACAGAGAGATTGCAATGATGTGACCCTTCGGTGAATAGGTCTGGGATGTTTGAATTTTTCTTGTCCAAGCCCATCAAGTCATCGAGTACGATCATATTGACCTGGGCGAAATCGAAGTAATACGGTTCGTCTATGTAGTGGGGATTTCCGGGAAAGAAGCTCACGTTGATTAATCGCGTATTCTCGTTCGCGCTCTGAAATTAGCTCACAATACAACGCGTGTCGGAGCTCCTGTAAGAACATCATCACCCAAGGACGGACCGGTCATCGTCATTGCACAGGGTTGGTCCAATACTCTCGTCTGAGACGTAGGTGTCGATCGTTCTTGACGTTGAACTCGTCATAGACGTGTATACATATCTCGCCTAGCAGCATTTGCTATATCCTGTGTTAAATGTGACGTTTCTGATCAACGTCACACACATTATTGCAGAAACTGGTAAAACAGGGATATATCAGCAAGCGCCTCCATTTGAAGTTTGACTCGAAGTGCAAGATCTATGGCGTTTCGTTTCGTAACTTGTGTCTAATTCCGCTTAACCCGGGGCTAGGGGCCGTATGAACCTATGTGTTTCAAGACCCTCATATTGTTCATATAAACAGTCGCAATCAAAGCGTGGCTGAGATACATCATACTTTAGATAACGACTTTACAACGTTTATCATATGGATTAAGAATACCGATCAGCGATACGATTTTGATATTTTTGGAACATCATGATTTCATGGCATCGTTACAAACTGTTGACCGCTTCTGTCTTACAGGAAATTATCCTAGTTTCATGTATAGTATGATTTATCCTTTTAATTTTGTGCTAATTATTTTTATATGAGTTAGGTCTTTGGATTATGAACGGGAAAATTCTTTAATGAGCGACAGTGGAATATTGAATGACGGGCTTGAATTGCTGTCGTCTCATACGTCGCCCGTCGTCTAATGAATTACAACACATATAAATGAGTGGGAAGAGGTGCCGACATACTGACAGAGCCACATGACTTCACAGTATAGTCTTCTGGTTAACCTATCATAAAGCACATACCAAGAATCTAACGATTCGTGATATGTGTTGTATCTCAGGTACGCTTTTATTGTACCTGTTCATGTGGCAACTTGGGTAACATGACCACACGGCCCCTAGCACCGGCATAAGCGATATTAGATACATGTATGGAGAGCTATGATGGAAATGCTCTGACAACTCGTATATTGGTAATTGGTGAGCGGCGTCTCTGTGACAACTCGTACACTGGGGATTGGTGAGCTGTATCGTCGTCAGATGAAAATGACGACATTTAACACAAAAGACTAGTCTGTGAGGCCCGATGTCGAACCAGCATCAATTTGCCACAATACTGACATATATCAAAGACCAAAAGGTCTGTATAGGGGGCGGGCCTCGGGGACGAAACGTCCACCAGCAGAATCTCGCCATATACAGTTAAAAATTACAACACATATAAGGGAATGGGAAGACGTGCCGACATACTGACAGAGCCACATGGCTTCACAGTATAGTCTTCTGGTTAACCTATTATAAAGTACATACCAAGAATCTAACGATTCGTGATATGTGTTGTATCTCAGGTACGCTTTTGTTGTACCTGTTCATGTGGCAATTTGGATAACATGACCACACGGCCCCTAGCACCGGCATAAGCGGTATTAGATACAAATCTAGAGAGCTATGATGGAAATGCTCTGACAACTCGTATATTGGTAATTGGTAGGCGGCGTCTCTGTGACAACTCGTACACTGGGGATTGGTGAGCTGTATCGTCGTCAGATGAAAATGACGACATTTAACACAAAAGACTAGTCTGTGAAGGCCCGATGTTGAACCAGCATCAATTTGCCACAATGCTGACATATATCAAAGACCAAAAGGTCTGTATAGGGGGCGGGCCTCGGGGACGAAACGTCCACCAGCAGAATCTCGCCATATACAGTTAAAAATTACAACACATATAAGGGAATGGGAAGACGTGCCGACATACTGACAGAGCCACATGGCTTCACAGTATAGTCTTCTGGTTAACCTATTATAAAGTACATACCAAGAATCTAACGATTCGTGATATGTGTTGTATCTCAGGTACGCTTTTGTTGTACCTGTTCATGTGGCAATTTGGATAACATGACCACACGGCCCCTAGCACCGGCATAAGCGGTATTAGATACATGTATGGAGAGCTATGATGGAAATGCTCTGACAACTCGTATATTGGTAATTGGTGAGCGGCGTCTCTGTGACAACTCGTACACTGGGGATTGGAGAGCTGTATCGTCGTCAGATGAAAATGACGACATTTAACAAAAAAGACTAGTGCGTAAGGCCCGATGTCGAACCAGCATCAATTTGCCACAATGCCGACATATATCAAAGACCAAAAGGTCTGTATAGGGGGCGGGCCTCGGGGACGAAACGTCCACCAGCAGAATCTCACCATATACAGGTAAAAATTACAACACATATAAGGGAGTGGGAAGAGGTGCCGACATACTGCCAGAGCCACATGACTTCACAGTATAGTCTTCTGGTTAACCTATTATAAAGTACACACCAAAAATCTAACGATTCGTGATATGTGTTGTATCTCCGGAACGCTTTTATTGTACCTGTTCATGTGGCAACTTGGATAACATGACCACACGGGCCCTAGCACCGGCATAAGCAGGCCTAGTGGGACCTGCATATGGCGTATACATATCACGCCTAGTAGCATTTGCTAGATCCTGTGTTAAATGTGACGATTTTAATCAACGTCACAAAACATTGTTGCAGAAACTTATGAAACAGGGCTACACCACCAAGCGCCTCCACTCAAAGTTTCTCAAATTTGGCGATACATATCGCATGCTGATAGCAAAATACGAGCGTAGCGTGCAAGATCTATGGCGTTGCGTTTCGTAACTTGTGTCTAATTCCGTTTAACCCGGGGCTAGGGGCCGTATAAACCCATGTACTTCAAGATCATCATGGTACTCATATGAACACCCACAATCAAAGCGTGACTGAGATACATCATTCTTTAGATGACGACTTTATAACGAATATTATGGATTAAGAATACTGATCAGCGATACGGTTTTGATATTTTTGGAACATCATGTCTTGCCGGCATCATTGAAAACTGTTGACCGCTTCTCTCTTGCAGGAAACAAGCCTATGTTTATGTATACTATGATTGTCTTCTTGAATTTGGTGCTAATACTGTTATATGGAATATGGAAAAGGTCTTTGGATTATGGACGTGGATATTCTTTAATGGACGACGGCTGAATTATGAATGACGGACCAGACGCGTGTAGTATTAGATACATGTATGGAGAGCTATGATGGAAATGCTCTGACAACTCGTATATTGGTAATTGGTGAGCTGTGTCTCTGTGACCACTCGTACACTGGGGATTGGTGAACTGTATCGTCGTCAGATGAAAATGACGACATTTAACACAAAAGACCAGTCTGTAAGGCCCGATGTCGACCCAGCATCAACTTCCCACAATGCCGACATATATCAAGGATCAAAAGGTCTGTATAGGGGGCGGGCCTCGGAGACGAAACGTCCACCAGCGGAATCTTACAAAAAATTACAACACATATAAGGGAGTGAGAAGAGGTGCCGACATACTGACAGAGCCACATGACTTCACAGTATAGTATTCTGGATAACCTATTATAAAGTACATACCAAGAATCTAACGATTCGTGGTATGTGTTGTATCTCAGGTACGCTTTTATTGTACCTGGTCATGTGGCGATTTGGATAACATGACCACACGGCCCCTAGCACCGGCATAAGCGGTATTAGATACATGTATGGAGCGCTATGATGGAAATGCTCGACAACTCGTATATTGGTAATTGGTGAACTGTGTCTGTAACGATTCGTGATATGTGTTGTATCTCCGGTACGCTTATTGTACCTCACCGATGTATGTCATGTCTATATGCAAGAGTTCAGAGCTCGGGCATGGGTCAGTTGGGAGCTCGAAGCTCGGGAGGAGCTCGGAAGTCTGTCCGGCTTTGGCGGGAAAGATTTCGTTGCTCTTATACATGAACTTTACTCTTGTCATCTGACAACAGTAAAGGGTCGTCATTTACCGTCGCGTTGGCGACCAGTTCATCGATCACAACGCTAAAGTCTCTCAGTTTTACCCAGTCCTCCTGTGGTAAACGTAAGATCTTTATACCGGACAAAGGGTCGGAGTTGGCCCCTTCTTAACTCTCGGTAATATTCACGTAGGAGTGCGTGTTGGAGTTCTCAACATTGGCGAAGACGTTGTACCCCAAATTGAACCCATGCAGTCACAGGCCTGTAGCTGACATCAGTGATCGAAGTTTTCTTAGGTTCAGTCTGTAGCGGTTAGACTAATGTAATGTTCCAAGTCTTTTGTAGAAATTCAAAGGCCGTATCAAGTTCAACAGATGACGGATTCGTCCACTCGTCTTCATAACTCGTTTTCGTACATTTCCGACTTCCATCGTGCTATCAGTGGCGCGTTCGAGTAGTAGCGAGAGTATGATACGTTAAGGCAACTCGCCCTTATACACAATTCCATTACTGTACACTGCGCATGTGGGTTCTATCGACATACCGGTTTTTATTGGTCCATTTTGATATTCTTTACTTCAACTGTAGCGAGTTCAATAAAGTTTCACCCTCGCGGCAACGCCAAAACCCAATTTTAAGTCCTACTCTCTCATCGGACGCGGTTTCGAACAATCCTTGCCCCTGATTCGCTCAACTTCAACGCCAACCTTTCGAACTTCGACCTACCACCTATAACCTTTGACCTTGACCTTCTGGCATCATTATTTCGTCATTATTAAGTAGCAAGTCCTATACCCGTGGGGTTACTACTTACGGACGAGGCGATGCAGCTGCTACCGGAGGTTTACCTTTAAAAAAAAAAACTCCCCCCCCCCAGTAAGCCGAAAGAAAATATCTGACGAAATGATGACATACAGGTTAATCAAATGGAGTCACTAATACATTCGAATACTGTATTCTAGATGCCCATTGGGCAATCCAAATAGCAGGAATGTATCTCATATATTGAGGTATGAACAAAAGGTGCCTACTGAGTGTCGAATGAAACGCCTATATTTATATAGTTTTCTCATATAAAAGAATCAAGATTCTTCACAGCCTAGGGGATATAACATTAATTAAATATTTCATTCCTACAATGTATGTGTATATCTAGCAGTCCTTTTCTGTTTCGTTTCTATTTTAAAGTCGATATTTCGTTTGCTCATTTTCAGGGAGATTTGGTGTTCGGACATCCGGGGGCTGGTGGACAGATGTGCTACTCGGACCCTAAATACAAAGTTGGACTTGCTTTTCTTACGAACTACTTTTCTCCGTTCGCCAGGAATGATGATTTGAGATTCACACCATTAGAGGAGGCGTTCTACAGATGTTTGAAAACATAATTGTAAAGGGATCACATACACACCTGGGAATCGTTGCACGAACTCTGCTTAAGCCGCGTGTAAGTCATTCTTAGCGTGAGCGTAGATACGCCAACCCGTGTCACAAAGCGTTTTAAGTTACGCAAAGCCGTAAGTTATTGCGTAACTCTACGTCTGCCAGGGAGTATGCTTAGCGTGTGCAGAACTTCACTTGCTCGTCCCCAGTTCTGTAGTAAATTAATCTAATGGCGTAGTTGTATAATTCTATGTCATTTATTAAATGTGTGATACTTTTGGAGTCAGAAAATGGTCGTTTTTTTACTTTTTCTCTCGCTGGCATACGATCGCTCAAAGACCATCGGCCGCATTTCGCACCTTCTTTCACAAAAGAGCGAACACGTGCATTACGATCTTTAGTCTCAAACGCAGATTGCTCGGACTTGTAATTATCTAGGTCAAATATTCGCAAAGTCCATAGGCGGCTATGATTATAGCACATTGGTCGAAACCTTGTATCCAATAATAATTAAACATAAATTCCAAGTGGTATTTATTGCAGAGGCGAAAATCTAGAACTTACGCATTGCGTAAATTGGGATGTAATTACGTTTGACTTGCGTCAGGTTCGTGAAACGCGTGTCGAGCCGGTGTGATGGCTAAGAATATCCTGGGGATTAGTGTCCCTTTTCATATCCTTTTCTATTGCATCCAAGGAAGGACACTTCTCGATGTGGAGAAAAATGTCCTGGCTGGGTTAGAAGATAGGATCCGGACACTCCTAGCCACCGGACATTCTTAGCCGCTACACCGGCCGTAGTGTGGGCGTAACGCAGGTGTAAGTCCTTTCGTCGATCATAACTTCAGCAAGTTTCATGATACGATCCCCGGAGTGGAAAAGACTGTAAATGTTTATCTAGTTCAAACGTAGAATGTTGCTGTCAGTCAAAATGTTGGATAACATGCAAATATGTGGCCTAATTTAATTAGACGATGATATGTCTATCTCAGAATATATTGCTGAAGATGCAATGCTGTAAACCTATGGTGGAGTTTTACCACTACGACAAATTTTGGCTATCGGTGGCGATGATTCGATAGAGAATCTCCTGGATTTTAACATATGTGCATATAACATCCTGCCAAATGTGAATTTTACAAACTAGGATTAAAGTAACTCCAAAAATAGAAGTAATCGTGTTATAATATTCTGTATGTCGGCTGTGATTATGCCATCGTCAGAAATACATATGAACATCTAGAATATACACTCGGCTATATATACAGGGTTTAGGAAATTGGCGGTAAATATACTAGGGAACAGTAAAGTTCAAGGAACAATGATAAAACAATGGTGGAAGTTACATGTATCAATTCAATAGCATAAGACAATATGGACAATGAAAAACATGTTCCCCTAAAGACAGCGTTGTCCTTAGATTCCATAGCCATGGTAACCAGCTACAGTATTATTTTTCGATTAATAGTATTATTTTTATCAATTATAATATTATTTTGCTTCACCCAGGTAGAATTATTTTTCGTTTTGTTTCTGGAAATTATAGCCAAAAGTGGTAATGCGACACCAACTCAATTTGTATCGAGTACACACACGCATCAGTTCCGAAATTCTTAAGTTAACCGTCATCTATTATGTATAACCGCGTACACTATCGAAATTTGACCACATGAGCTCCAGGCAACATCAAATCAATAATGTGTAAACACGACCTAATTTCTTGCCAAAGAAAATGGATCAAGAGTTTTCATTGATGACGAAGAGACAAACTGATGTTCTCATGACCGTTTCACTTATCTGTATTCCGTTTTCCAAATTAATCTCCAAGTCGCTGTTTTGAGTATCGTATCTCAGTCACGTTTTGATGGTGACTGTCCATATGAACATCAGAGACATCCTGCATTACACGTTGTTCAAAAGGGCCCTAGATCCGGGTTGAGCGAAATTATACAAAATTTACGAAACGAAGGGCCAAAGAATATGATCGTACTTTGCTAGCAGTGTGTGATATTTATCACAGAATTCTAGAAACGTTGTGTGGATGCGCTTTGAAACAGACGGTAATAATGGGAAATTCGGGCAACTCTACAAACAAAGAAACATCCCATGGATTATATCATGAAATAGATCAGGAGACAGCTTCGTGCCTTCACATGCTGATATATCGGTGATATTTCTGTTAAGCACACAGAGTATCATTGCGCTGAGGCGCTCTATGAGGTCTCCTCGATGAATGGTAAATCCCTCAAAATCCCAAGTAGATAAAAGTCTGTACAACATGTGATTTTGCGCATCAATTTCTTCCATCAGTTATTCGCGTTTTTTTTTAAATAAATGACTGTGTTGAAAACAGTCGAAAAGGAGAACAGAAGTAGACTTTTAGTGTGTGTGATAAAGTAATGCAATTACAAGCGTCTGGTCCGTCATTCATAATTCAGTCGTCGTCCATTAGAGAATATCCGCGTCCATAATCCAAAGACCTATTCCATATTCCATAAAACAGTATTAACTGTTTAGACAATGCCTAGACTCAGGCATGCTGTGTGGCCGAAAAGCGAAGTAGAAATTTCCCAGCAACATATATTCATGACAACAGAATAATAAATTACGACACAAAAGACGACTGGACTGAACTCGTTTTGCCGAGTGGTTAATCAAAGAACCCTGTTGACGTGTACGTAAGACAATGTATCCGTCGGTAAACTGTCAATTTCTAGGTTTTGTTCGTTCTTCTGCACGCGTTCAACGTATTATAATACCCATCTGTTCAAATATAATGTGAAATGCCTGTGTATTTAGACAAATATCATTGAAGATATCATTGTGTTGTTTTGACTTTAACTTAATATGAAAAATGGTACAATATCAGTTTATATTTCGTCGGGGCCTACCACGCTATAAGAACTTTAATTAATTTAATGTCATCATATTCGGTTTCTGGTCCATGTCCCACTCAACAATACACTCAAAAATACTTATCTAATTTTGGAGTTAGCTTGTCGTTTGATCTGGTTAACATTGTCACAGCAATTCAACTTTTGAAGATTAAAATCAACAAAACTTCTTTCCGAGCGCCAATCAGGCTTCATTATGACAGATTGGGACTGGGAACCCGGTAGCTGAGATTAAATCCAACACACGGACAATTACACTACCGACGAGGTAATACAGCTACTGTCAGAGGTTTATCTTAATCTTAAAAGAAAAATCGCCTGTGGCCGACAGAGGTTCGTAGCATGACCGTTTGGTTTCAAGTCCAGTTCATTGTATCTCGTTCTTTACGGATACGGATACGGATTTACGGATACGGATTTTTCTTTACGGATACGGATCTCGTTCTTTACGATACGGATTTTATATTTTTGGAACATCATGATGTCTTGTCGGCATCATTGAAAACTGTTGACCGCTTCTCTCTTGCAGGAACCTAGCCTATGTTTATGTATACTATGATTGTCTTTTTGAATTTGGTGCTAATACTGTTATATGGATATGGAATAGGTCTTTGGATTATGCACGCGGATATTCTTTAATGGACGACGGCTGAATTATGAATGACGGACTAGACGCTTGTATTTAACAATTACACCATCAGCCATGTTCGGGCCAAAGAACAAAATTTATATTTGTTATTGAGTGAGTGAGGGAAGTGAAGGAGTCTGTGGTCAAAAGTGATCATTAAATCTGTTTTTTTCAGCCTACAAATCTCAACACTAGTGGGAAACTATGTGACTGGGGTTTGACTCTCACTCTGTCACACCTGAATGAGCGGACGCTATATGTAAATAACCGGGCAATCTATCAAAAAAATATTAACAAATGCATCTTGTCTCTGACCAGCTGGAAATGATCAACTTTTATCATGCGGCAAGTACCGGAGCACGCAAGAGAAGAATGGTTGTCCCAATTGACTGTTGAGTGTCTCGAGAGCTTGAGAAATACACATACAAATGGTTTATATTTAGAACACGATCAATGAAGAATGGAGATTGAATCTATTGATCTTTACATTGATACTGAAAGACGGAAAATATATATTCAACAGTAAATCTATTTAAAGAGCAAAACATCGTCAAAAAGAACGCGCATTCTATAAAAAGAGGCAAAAAATTAAATATCATGAATTAGGACATTATATACGTACATCGAGGATTACGCTTATTCCCAGCGGAGTTGTACAAACTGTTTGGCATATAAGGTGATGCTGTCATCCAGTGAAGGCTTAACGAAGGGGAATTGTCGATGGACCAGAGACGAGGCGTCGTTACACGTTTGTCCAAACCTTATAAACTTGGAGATCTCATGACAATTTAAAAATAATTACTGTGTTAAATTTAAACTGTAAGTTAATGTAAGCGCGCATTACAGAAATAGAATAAAATCATTTTTACACAAACTCATATAAGTGGACCAAGAGGAGATTCTTCAAGGCAGATATATTAATGGGAATATAGGATTTATCTAAGACATTCTAAGAAATCCTAGAACAGGTTCTACAGATCGATTTTGAAAAGCCATTAACTCAGAATCATGGGATTTTAATGGCCAGTTCATCAATTGTGGCCCCACTTTAGAAATAGATACTGCTTTTTTAATCTATAGAATGTCTTGAAAGTACACTTGCATTTTGCCAGCACATTAGTCGTAAGTTCAATAAAACCAATATGGTGAACTGAAAAATTCATATATGTGTACATGTATAAGGCTTATGTAGTTTTGTCTCGTTGTAGTATCCGAACAATTACAAGCGTCTAGTCTGTCATTCATAATTCCAGCCGTCGTCCATTAAAGAATATCCGCGTCCATAATCCAAAGACCTATTCCATATTCCATATAACAGTATTAGCACCAAATTCAAAAAAACAATCATAGTATACATAAACATAGGCTAGTTTCCTGCAAGAGAGAAGCGGTCAACAGTTTTCAATGATTCCGACAAGACATCATGATGTTCCAAAATTATAGAATCCGTATCGCTGATCAGTATTCTTAATCCATAATAATCGTTGTAATTACAAGCGTCTAGTCCGTCATTCATAATCCATCCGTCGTCCATTAGAGAATATCCGCGTCCATAATCCAAAGACCTATTCCATTTTCCATATAACAGTATTAGCACCAAATTCAAAAAGACAATCATAGTATACATCTAGAGAATGGTTTATCTCAGTTACGCGTTGATTGTATCTGTTCATATGAACACCATGAGGATCTTGAAATACATAGGTTCATACGACCCCTAGCCACGGGTTAAGCAGAATTTTAGACACGAGTTACGAAACGTAACTCCATAGATTTTGCACGCTACGCTCGTATTTTGCTATCAGCATGCGATATGTATCGCCAAATTTGTGAAACTTTGAGTGGAGGCGCTTGTTGGAATAGCCCTGTTTTATAAGTTTCTGCAACAATGTTTTGTGACGTTGATTAAAATCGTCACATTTAACACAGAATCTAGCAAATGCTAATAGGCGAGATATGTATACGCCATATGCAGGTCCCACTGGAATATTACTATCCAGAAAGGGATAGTTTACGATGTCGAAATTGTAATCATCTCTTTTGTCATAAAGTCGACGAGAGAGAATGCCTGCTTCATTTTTATAGAGATATAGATCTAAATATGATGTGCATCACATGTAGGGCAAGCGCAGATGCCATTAAATGTGTTCTGAGGAGAGCACCTAAATTTAGTTCAGTAATCATACACATGAGATATAGTGAGCGGATCAGGATTTTAAACTTACAGTTCATCGCAATTGAGGAACAGGGAGACGAAATGAGCGAAGCGTTCAATCTGATAATAGGTCATTATTATCCTAAACCTAAATAAGTTAACCTTTAACCATGACGGTCATGGGGTCGCGGAATTAAATTATTTCACAAGAGAAGTATTGGCGTGGAATAGCTTAGACCGATCGCTGCCCCAAGGGACCATTAATTTGACAGGCATCTCGGTATAAAGTGGAACGGGCAAAACTTTACTTGACGGTTGGCCATCTACACCAAATACAACATTTGATGGTATCTATGTTACAAATGGGCAACCAAGCCAAATTAGTTCATTGTGGGTTGTGATCTTGGACACGAGTGGATGCCACTTTAACATGAAATATTAAGCTCAGATTAAGGGTCTTCTGTGTGAAATAAGTTCAAAATAAATTGTTTTCTTGACAAATTCAAGCATGCAATATTGCAAATATATCGCATGTGTATAATTGCCATCATGCACTTAAAAAAATGGCCAATAACAAGGACAACTCACCAATTTTGTTAACCTTGGGATCAAATGACGTCACCGGGGTGAAATGGTTATCCAACTCGACACAGCATTATTTTGCTCTACTGACAAGTGCGATCTGCTGAAGCCTAATTATAGTGCTACTTATTACCGATCGATTTGAGTCCATGTTTAACTACTTTTACATAACATCATTGCGGAATTAAAGAAAAAAACGATCTTCTGGGGTAAAATTTAAATCATTGTTTTTCACATGTTACTGCTACTTCTGTAGCAGGTCTTTTTTTTATCAAAGCTAACATTGTTAGTAGGCCAGCCAAGAGATGAGGAAACACTTTTTGATGGCATCCCATGTTAAAAGCAATCATCCATGCTTAATCAACTCTACATGTTGTGGGGATTGAGATGTGACCGGATCACATTCTCGTTTTTGACCTTAAAGGTCATTTTTAGGCCAAATAGGTCACGTGGGTTCAAATCAGGATATTTTATCAAACTTTTAGTAAAAGCTTAGTAATTGAAGATTGAAGCTGGTTCAATCTTTAACACTTGATAGTTTATTCAAGTGGCCCCATTTTGAAAATATCTGCATAATCACTGGTACAAATGATCATGGGAAAATTCAATATGGCGCCCCGTAAATTTCATCCAAAACTTACTCTGAAGCAGTCAAAGTTGCCCATACATATAACTAGTAATTGTAACTGTTTAACAAGGCGATTTCTAACTGTTAAACAAGGTGAGCTTCCCTTATATATGAACACACTTGGGTCATTGTGGATCCTTATCCATCAGATTGAAATCGTGAGAAATTCAAAGTGGCAGCCATAGGTAATATATGTAGTTTCGGTATCATTTACTACGCGTATGCACATCTGACAGCAAGGCATTATACGACATCTTTATGGCCATTGAAGTGACACTCCCGAAGTGAACGCCGGCTCCACCTGAGCATGTACCTGTGCTAACAGGGTCGGAAATCTGTTCTTTTTACTAGTTCCAAAACCAGAAAAGAGCTATGGAAAGTAGATAATAAGGCATTTGTGGATAGAATGTGGTATAATGTATTTTTTATATTTTTTTTCTCCAAAATTTGGAACCGCTGATTCTGAAAATGGCGTATGCCAAGAAGTATTCATGCATTTACTTTTTGCATTTCACCAGACATCTCCTTAATTCGTGATATTGTTGGGATAGAATGGTTGAGACTTTTTCTGGGGATTAACGCATCAAAAAGTCTAATAGTCGTGTATTTTCGTTCATTTTCCAATATGGCTGTCATATACATCGACTAAATATTGTATTTACTGATCCACCAGGAAATATGAGGGTGATTCATACTGCAACATTAATAGCACAGGTGGCAGCACATATAGTTCATTGGACCACACATAAAACCTAAAATAATAAGCTAGGACGGCCTCTAGCTGCTGAAATTAAACCTACCTGGACTGGTGGGAGGGGGAACAGCTTCGCGCTCCTTATCCCTTATTTGCATTGCGGTGAACTTCACATAATCCTAGGTGTAACGATTCACACATGGATTTGAAATGGTGGCCATGAGATGTCTTCAGAAATTTGGTTAATCGTTGATTTAGCCCTATATGGAACATTTTTCTTATCTTAAACAACATGCAATTTCTTTGATCATACCGGTAACGACTTTTATGCAGATTTGTTGAAAAATATAAGGCCTCTTGCCCCAAGAATTCAAAATTATACCCCTCCTTTCATCCATCACTCACGACACCTAATTTCAGGCTGATATTTGGGCAAACCTTGAAGCGCTTTTGCAATCTTCTACAATATTCACATATTAGTCAAAGTGTGATGGCATCAGGTCTAATAGGCCTGGTGTCGCTTACATCTCACATGCACGATTTCAAGTTAACAGAGCTATGGTATCAGCTCTCCTCTTCGATCCATGAATCGTATAGCGCTTGAGTCGGTTATAGGGTATGTGCGGTCGCGCCATTCTGGGCATCCATCCAAAAATGAAGCATGATTCATAATTGCACACCAGGACAATTGCGTTTCGAAATTTTAATGTTGGTTGGTGTGGTCACCTCATGAACAATTAAACAAATGAATTATTCTCCGTTATAGTAATTTCTACTGATACTGAGTCGACAAGAATTTGGTGGTACCAGAGCCCACATAGAGGATTGTTTGTTGGTGGCTACAATTCAATCTGTCTTTAGCTTTCAGCTGGTAAACCCGTCTCAAAAGAATGACTATATGCATCTCTTCATGGCAAACTTCGCTGTATAATGTTGAATTCTATGACCCTGGTTGAAAATTGTGTTTTCTTCAATGATAAAATCATCCAGGAACTACCCTATGTACTTGTCTGATTATCAAATTATGTTTAACTCTTCTGACAAATATTAAGCTAAGGCCTCCTTGGTATGGTTAGGTGACAAGCCAGTTCCTTCATAAGGGGTAATTATTCTGACCATCTGACTACAAACAGGGACACCTGATCAATGGTGATATTCTTGAACATCTGACTACAAACAGCTAGGGACACCTGGTAAAAGATAATTATCCTGACAATCTGACTACGAACACGGGTACCCGTCCCCCTCCATTTTCCTGGAATGTTGCTCATATGTTCCAAAAAGAATATCTAAAACCACTTTATCTTGCATCTGACTGGTAGACAAGATATTTGTACAAGAGCAATGCCATATATGTTAACAAATGTTTCTGTGTGTAGCTTCCGGCTTGTGACAGCCCGGTCCTGTCCAACAATCATGAGCGCCATCAGATATTTCCTTTGTTGACGGACAATTTTGTCAGCTGAGCTATAAAACTGATAAGTTTGAAGTTTCGATCATGCGGATGGGGTATTAGAACCAGATCAGTGGGGCACTACACTTACACATAGCAAGGGGATCAGAGGTGGATGTTATATTGAATTTTCACATAATGCTTTGTATCCGTGAATACGCAAATCACCTAATAAAATATTACCAACCATAATGTAGTAATTATTCTTCCTATACGAAGATATAGAAAAAATAGACGGCTCATCCTTATTTGACATCTCTTGACCTTCACGACCTAAAAATGACCTTCAAGGTAAAAAAAGAGAATGTCATCCGATCACATCTCAATCCCCACGCCATGTAGAGTTGATTAAGCATGGATACTACACCATTGGATCAAGCTCTACGAGAAAATGTTTTAAAAATCCAAGATGGCTACGTGATGAGTTTCTATTTTCTTATTTATGTGTTTTCTTCGCAAAAACTGTATGATAATTTAGTAAATAATCATCTGATGTAAAATCCCCTTTTCCTCGCAGAAAAGTAGGAATTTGAGCCAAAAATGTCGAAAACAACATTTTATTCTGATACGCCACATGGCCGCCATTTTGAATTTACTCATGATTTTCTGCTCTTAGCTATGCAAATAGGCTCAATATGACCCCAGTATGATAAACTAGAAGGCCATGGAGTGTCAGCTCTCAATTTTTTACCGACTCGAAGATAGGGCAGAAAGTTTTGGAAGGGGGCCACAATGCCCCCCCCCCTACTTCTGGTAGTGTTAAAATTTCCCATAATCCATTGCATTTGTGAATATGCAAATCACCAGTAAGACCAGAAGAAAAATGAAGCAAGTTAAAAAAATCAGTCCCAATCACTCTTCCTTTACGAAGATATTGCAAAAAATAGATGCTTTATCCTTATTTGACCTCTAATGGCCTTTATGACCTGAAAAATGACCTTAACGGTCAAAGTGAGAATGTCACACATCGTAATCTGCACACCATGTAGAGTTGATTAAGCCTAGATGACAGCTTTTAACACGCGATGCCATCAAAAAGTTTTCTAGCCATCTTTGGGTTGGGTGGCTGGTCTACTATGTACATCTTTTCCAGAATCTAACTGTCTCACATCATACTCAATTACCTGGAGCTCATTTTGAACCGTATTTATATATTCGTTCACAAGACTTATCGTAAACAAATTTCCAATGCTTGTTAACTAAAATCAACAGATTGGACTTTTTTCACCACCTCATTTTTATCAATGTTCACTTTAGTGAAACTGGGACATTTGTCGCATCATAGTTCACCATTCCGAGTGAATTTTGTGTGTATTACTTACTCCTTCACATAAGTCATCATGAAATAAATTCAAGATGTAGGATCATTTGGAATTTGTGTTCTTGACAGTTATCTCTTTGGATAATTGTCATCACTCCAATATTCCAAATTAGTCAAAACCAAGCAATTTTATTAGATAATTATTATCTTCAGTTTAGGTCAATCCTATTAATATCACCATGTGTGGGATGCGTCGGGAATAATGGAATATCGCACACACGATAGTTCCTCAATGACAAGCATTTAATCGTTGAATTTTCATTTGCCATTTCACATGATCGAATTTCCCTGCAACATTTCTTATCAGTTTAGGCCCATGAGTTTGCTTGCATGAAAAAATTGAAGCTCATGTGAATTACATGTGAAGGCACAGGCGGTACACCTTAACTTACACCAGACACACATGCGGAAAACTTAATTTGTAAGAATAATGTACAATAAAACTTTCATAAGTGAGTCGAGTGGCGTCTAGCACGCTAGGTTTTTGCACTCGTTAATTTTATCAAGATTGATTTTCAGTTGAACATAGAGGTTGATGAAGATGGCTATTGCCATATTTTAACTAAATCACGAATGGATCTACGGAGAGAGAGAGACAGAGAGAGAAAATAAAGGTTTAACGTCGTGTTCAGCAATATTTCAGCAATATAGCGACAATTAAACAAAAGTATTCCAACAAAAACAAGTCAACAACCCAGCAATCCAAATGTAATCAACTAAAACAAAACATGCATATACATTAAAACGTATGCAACAAACCGATTTCTTTCAAATAACCTAAAATATCGTCTTCTTTTATCCGAATAAAAAGAGCTCTTAAAATCTCTACAGTCGATCAGAATATGTTTCACCGAGAGATCTTCGTGACATGGAATACACCTTGGGGCTTGTCCCTTTTTTAGTAAATGATCGTAAGTTAATCGGGTATAGCCGAAACTACATCGCGCCCGCCTGATCATGGCTTGATCGAAACGTTTTTGGCTACTCAGATAAATATATCCTACAGTTTTTTTTAAACTCCTGAAGTATGTTATTACCCACAGCATCCAATAAATATTGAACAGCTTTCTCACATAAGCACAGATAGAGGGTCTGAAATGGCTATATGGGATTCCAACAGGACCAACCTCATTATCTAGGGCTGCCTTAGTCATTTCATCAACTTCAGTATTTCCGTTCATGTCAACGTGGCTAGGCAACCAACAAAACACTACCTCAATCTGTTGATGAAATCTACGATCATATAATTGTAGAATTCTCAAAATGATGGGATGAGTTGAAGTTCTACTCTTAATGGCTAGGCATGACAGTGCATATATCTCATAGAACATCCATATTACATACACGCATATGACACATATGATTCACAATCATGATACACATGATCATCTCACGTATCATTCAACCATGATGCATCGACGGAAAGTTATGCAACGACAATGACACTCGAATCTTCGAATGTTAATTAAATTCCGGTGGAAAAAACAGGTACTTTGATGTACAGTTAACAAATACCTCAAATAATATAAAAAATAATAAATCTATAAATAGTACGCATAGCATACGGGTAATTTAAAGTTAACTCCATCCTGGCCAACCATGTACTTCAAGATCTTCATGGTGCTCATATGATCAGTCACAATCAAAGCGTCACTGAGATACATCATTCTCTAGTTGACGATTTTACAACGAATATTATGGATTAAGAATACTGATCAGCGATACGGATTTGATATTTTTGGAACATCATGATGTCTTGCTGGCATCATTGGAAACTGTTGACCGCTTCTCTCTTTCAGGAAACTAGCCTATGTTTATGTATACTATGAATGCATTTTTGAATTTGGTGCTAATACTGTTATATAGAATATGGAATAGGTCTTTGGATTATGGACGCGGATATTCTTTAATGGACGACGGTTGAATTATGAATGACGGACCAGACGCTTGTAAGTTGTTTGGGCTGGTTATGGAACAAATTTCAAGATGTGTATGTTATTTTCTGCAAACAATCGTTTTACTTGCAGACAAAAAGTCAGTTTCTCGATATATCCTCTTGGATCCCTCTGTCCACATTTGTGAACACAATATTTTAGCACCAACAAAAGAACAGGCGCTTTCACTGAGAGCAAGCATGTATGTCCTCAACTAAAGACTAACAGGTGGTGCCATCTACCCAACATTCCTTAGGATTGGTGGTCACGTGACCTACCTCAGCCGTTTCAAGATCGGATCACCCACGAAAGGTGAAAATGAGCCCTTGTAGTTAGGTTTGTGGAAAATATTCTCCAAATGTTCCTTTGGAATAAATAAAATTATGCGGGTAGCAAGAATGCTAGGCACCCAAAGTCTTGTAAAGCATGAAGTGTTGGTCTGTTTCTTTAATAATTTTAGATACAGCGAAACTTGAACAGTATGTGTCCACTATTGTGGACATTGGGACCATATGCTATATAATTAATGTACTAGTGACGGCCTTTTTTATGGTGTCCTTGGAGAATATTTTCTGGAATGATGCTGTTATCAATCATTTGTAGAGTAAAAGAGACAAATATATTTGACTGATGACCAAAGTCTCATTTTAACTTCATCTAGACTATCTATAGTTCAAGTGATCACGTCCCAATGTCCACAGATGTGGACAAACTAAGAGACCAAACCGGGAGGTGTTCAAATTTTGCATGATATTGTGAACCCAAAACTAAGCACATAAGAAAAATATAGTTGTTTAATGTGTCGGTTTCTCAATTCCAGAGAGAAAAAGACAAACATACTTGACAGAGGGTTATTTTCACTTGGTCTGGGTTAAGCCCCTATCTGTACTTGAAGTCATGATGTCCAAATGTCCACACATGTGGACAAATTAAAGACGCCAAACCGTGAAGCGTTAAAATTTTGCATGACGATTTTCATTCATTGTGCCCCCAAAACTAAGCGCACAGGAAAAATGGACATTTTTGGTGCGTCCATTTAGTCCGGGGACTCAAGAGGATATGGAACGTTTTTCTCTAACGACACTCTTAAAACGATGGACATTGTCAGACCTTTGGTTGCTGTAGAATAAAGTAAAATTACGGATTTGAGCGTTCATGATGACTCCATTATTACCTGGCTTGACAGTTCGACTTCACACGGACCTGTTGGCCTACTTATTGGTATGATAAGCGGGTTCATTTTCAAATGTAGGATGTCTAGAGATAGCATTTTTAGCACTGTATGATTGAAAAACACTCAATGACTCTTGTTATCTGGCGCTCTGAATGCTCTGACGATCTCATCAAAGTAAATATGCTCGCCTTCATAAACACCCACTATTCGATATATAGCAGAACCGTCAAGGTCCAATATAAGTCAACGAAGACATTATATTTCCCATTCCACAAGCAGATATCGCCCATAAAACGATTAACTCAGGAATATTGACATAACAATGCGTGCTGCGCAGCAGCGTAATATTTCTCCCACAGGGATTTTACTTCTTGGGAGTATTTTGATTAGAGTAACTTCTGAAACCAAATGTATACATGTGGGTGTAAGATGCTAAATGAATTTTCGGAGTCGAGCGTTATTTTGCTATGAGTGGTCGAAAGAAAGATACCTCTTTCCTTGAGAATGTATTTGTATTTATTGGAAAGAATTCTCAAAAGTTCAGAATATGGGCTACCAGCTTGGAATATTACAGTGACTTGAAAATAATTACGAAAAGCATTTTTAGATCAGTATTTCGACATTTATTTATTTATATATTTATTTGTTCAGGTCATCGTCAAAAATGGTAGTTTACAACAGGTTCCATGGATGGAATGTTTTACATAACATCTTGCAATAATATAGACGTCTAATAAGATATCGCAAGGGTAGAGAGCTGTTATCTGTAAATCTTTGCGTTAGTGAACTCATGGTCATAATTGTGCCAACTAGTCATAAACTATATTCATTTAGCAAGGTGCATGTCTCGAGGATATTATCCATATTCAAGGAATTTGAAGGAAACAACCGATAATATAACATCGTATTCCTAAGTATTCCTATCCCGGATGTAAACTAGAAGCGTCTAGTCCGTCATTCAATATTCAGCTGTAGTCCAATAAAGAAATTCCGCGTCCATAATCCAAATACCTAATTCATATAATAGCATTAGTACCAAAAGAATAAAAGAATAAATCATAGTATAGATAAAAAGAAGGTTAGTTTCGTGCAAGAGAGAAGCGGTCAACAGTTTTCAATGATGCCGGCAAGACATCATGAAGTTCTAAAAATATCAAATCCGTATCGCTGATCAATGTTCTTAACCAATAGGATTTTCGTTGTAAAGTCGTTTTCTAGAATATGACGCTTTGGTTTTGACTGTTTATATAAACACTATTGTGATCTTGTGATACATGGGTTCATACAGCAGCTAGCCCAGTGATAAGCGGAGTTAGACGCAAGTTATGAAACGTTACGCCATAGATCTTGCACGCTACGCTCGTAATTTGCTATCAGCATGCGAAATGTATCGCCAAATTTGAGAAACTTTGCGTGGATGCGCTCGGTGGTATAGTCTTGTTTTATTAGTTTCTGCAATAATGTTTCTGGCGTTGATTAAAATCCTCTCATTTGACACAGGATCTTGCAACTGCTATTAGGCGAAATATGTATACGCCATATGCAGGTCCCACTGGAATATTACTGTCCAGATAGGGATAGTTTACGATGTCGAAATTGTAATCATATCTTTTGTCGTATTGTCGACGAGAGAGAATGTCCGCTTCATGTTTATTAGAGATACAGGTCTAAATATGTTCAAGACCTGCGTAAATTCGTATCTTGACATTGCTTTTGTTTATTCTGCTCTAGTAATTACATGTACGCGGTGCTACAAAAACGAGCTAAAATTAAACATCGAAAAATTACTAAACGATTATATTCATTAAGAATACAAGCGTCTAGTCCGTCATTCATAATCCAGCCGTCGTCCATTAGAGAATATCCGCGTCCATAATCCAAAGACCTATTCCATTTTCCATATAACAGTATTAGCACCAAATTCAAAAAGACATTATGTCCATTATGTCCATTCCAACATGCACAATGATATTTATATACGCTATTCAGACGCGGAATGCCAAATTTTCTAAAAGCTTAATCCGTGTTGATGTGAGAATTTCGAGACTGGTCTGCATGTCATGCTCTCACATGCTGTCCGTTCAAGAGGTGCCGCTCTGTGAACTCCGCCCATTCTGCAAGGAAAGAATCAATCCGCGATCAGCTTGATGCATGGAGTCGCAAGAATGTGACGTCACCGTTCAATACGTAAATGAAAGAAACTACAACAATCACATGAAGGTTATCGTTTCGTAACGATAATTCTGATAATCTGTAATATGCTGTACAAACCAACAAGTACATCAATAGATACACGTGGATTAAAGCAATTGTATCGACTGAACTGACCTAAATACTTGCGATCTTCGTTCATTGTATTTTCGTCCCACTGCTGGTGTTACTTTTACAGGACGATCATGGGATTATGGTTACGTGGTAGTATAGTAGTAGCTATTATAGGAGTATGTGTCTATTATTATACAAAGAAAGACCCTATATCAGAGTTGGATGTCCATGGATTTTGGGAGCCGCAGTTTAAAGAAGTGGCCGATGTTTTCAGGTCAGTTTATGGAATGTTCTCCTCCTCCCAATTATAAGTATATTGGCAAGAATCGGAATATGAAGAGTTTAAGCATCCCTCTCGAATCATCTGCAATTCGACAGCTAGGTCAACCTCTGAGTTAATATATAGGCCTAATGTGACAGAGAAGAATGAACTCTTCGTACATTCATCTCAATGTTTGGGAAGAGACGAAGGGGAGACGACTCAGCTCTCGACAATTCCACACATTGAACTCCACCTGTAAATAAGTAAACCTATTCAGATTCCAGTACACTTTGTGTGGCCAAACGAATAACAAACAATCATATACATATGCAAATATAAAGGTGATGCTTCAAATATTTGCCAAGTTATCAATGGTCACAATAAAGTGATATTTCCCTTAATATTTGGACCATTGAGTAGTCAAACACTCATTGAAATATTTCATCCCAAAAGATTATTTAATGATTATTTTTTTTCTGGATTATCAATGTGTACACTTACTGACGTTAACTCTAATGCCCAGAATTTTATCTGTATACACATGGGATTACTATTATCAACACAAAACCGAACCCTCTCCCATTGTAGAGGGGGAATACAAGCAAAATGTTACCGCTGATTTGTATCATATCTTCAATTTGGATCCAATGAATGCCCTTTCGTGCAGTTATTTGACAAACCAGACCAGTGTTACTTTGCAATGATTGAAGTTTGTGAATATATTGCCCTTATTGCCGTCTTATTGACGAGAACAATCGCTGATGTGGGGTGGAGTCAATAAACGGAATGCTCAAATAAACGTTTCCACAGCACAGAATATATCGACAAATAGCTTGAAATTAACTGTACTGACACAATAACTCAATTTCTTTATAGTAGTAAGGCAATATTAGGTTTGGGCTCTAAACTAAGAAATACCAGCTCGGGCGCCCGCAATAGACTCAGAATATATACGTTTAAACTTGAAAACATTCTATCCGACCTGGACGAAAATATGCATTTACATGTATCTCTGATTCTGTGCTTCTCTGGAGAAAAAAGACACTTAAACATGTGACAATGGAGAAATACCCATTTTCGTTTTTTTTTACAAGTCACAAACCTACGGAGCCGTAAAAGGGACATGAAAAAAAACAATTTCAGCCCCTATTTTTTTTTTATTTTTTTTTATATTTTATTATGTCGTTATAACGACTTAATTGACCAATGAAATTGCAGCATTAAGTCGTTAGAACGACTTATTAAGTCGTTATAACGACTTAATTGACCAATGAAATTCCGTCTTACTTCTGCCGCTTTTATTTTGTTAGCTGACAACTCCCCGGTGAAACAGCGTTTAGATAGGCACTATCAAGGGCAGATCTTCGGAGGGTGGGGGTCAGGGGGTCCCGTCCCCCCCCCCCACTCCCCACCCCCCATTAAACCTGTAAAAAAAATGAGAGAGAGATCAGCGAACCCTGGAATTTCGCGTAGAATTAATATCTTTAAATTATATGTAAAATAAACGAATGTGGATTATGTAATCAGAGTATCTATTGATATATTAAACAGACATCTATTTATGTGGTTTGTGAGCGTACTATATTTCGATGTTGAATATGCAAACATTATGGCTACGAGCGCTCCACGTGTGACGACGTGTTAGTCCTGATTTGTATGTGTTTTACCAGAATGTCAAATGGGGGCATACGGTCTGATACTTTTCAATATCGATGCGTGCTTATGCGAAACAAAAGTGAAAGTTAATCTGCATACATTATGTTAGATTTATTTTGTTCTGGTGTATTTTGACGGTAAATTTTCTGTTTGTTTTAAACCGTTGCTCGATCCGGAGCTCAGTTCCCACGTCCATGTTTTTGATTGCATGGGTCTCTCCATATTTCATAACTAGATGTAAAACTTCATAAGTTCAGTCTTGTTCAATCTATGAACGGCTCTCCCAGAAAGTGTCGAATTTACGCATGCAAAACGCTGTGTTGTGGTGCATTATGATAGTAGGATTACGGCACTTGTATCACATGTGTTATTCTCTGCGAAAAATCATCAAAACTATAATCCAGTGTTTAGCCCGTCAACCCATCACACCCCGTCTCCCGGCTCCGCCGTGCCTGAATAGGTGTTAGTAAAATCCGTCTGCATTTCACACTTTTTCGCTTGGCTGTTTAGGAGTACAATTATCTGCATGTCTGACCCATTTTTAATTCTTCGAAGTGGGCCGCCATACTGCCCGAGCCAACGCTATAAGCTCCTCAATTATCTGTCATGGAGGGTGGCAAGCAAAACAATTTTGGCGATATTATCGGACCAACACAGAGAAGCCATGTGAATTAGCAGGTTTGGGCATAGAGTCATATGGTTGCCTTTTAGTCGGCAGACGTCGTCAACTTTTCCCACCTCTATAGCCTACATATCTCTCCAATTTATCCAAAGTTTATTACGTCAATGGCATTATCAGGCTTCATACTGCATATCTAAACGCTGTTTTGAGGCCAGTTGTCAGTTAACAAAATAAAAGCGGCAGAAGTAAGACGGAATTTCATTGGTGGATTAAGTCGTTATAACGACTTAATAACTCGTTCTAACGACTTAATACTCCAATTTCATTGGTCAATTAAGTCGTTATAACGACTTAATAAGTCGTTCTAACGACTTAATGCTGCAATTTCATTGGTCAATTAAGTCGTTATAACGACATAATAAAATAAAAAATAAAAAAAAAATAAAAAAAAATAGGGGCTGAAATTTTTTTTTCCATGTCCCTTTTACGGCGACTTAAAAAAAAAAAAAAAAAAAATAGTGGCTGAATTTTTTTTTTTTTCATGTCCCTTTTACGGCTCCGTACAAACCACTAAATAATCGCCTTACTTAATATGTAGTAAATTGGGAGAGCACATCTTCAGAAAACTATATCCCCTATTATTCGCCACCACAACTGACCCAACACACCAGGTAGCCTGGTCTTTCCGCTCAAACATATAACAAATTCAGCATACGTTCCCCACCATTTTTTCGAGATAAGGCCGCCAGAAATAGGATCATCCAGCCCGATACCATTACGGCAAATTTCGGAGGTGGCCAATCAAACTAGCCCAGATTTTCCCAGTTAAAATTTGAAAAGGTGGTTTTGATATATTTGAGAGTCAAATGTTATGGAAACATTTTAAAATACGCCACAGATCATTTCTGGCCCAGTCAGGTATAATGGTCAATCAATGTTCGCCGGAAGTCAAGTCCTGATAATAATCTTACACCCAGAAACTTCAATGGAGGTTTGTGACCTATAAGCTACTCTGGAGGGATAGATGATGGAAAAACTTAGCTCACGCCAGTGGGACAGTACGAGAGATAAAACAAACTATACATGTTGTAGAAGTTTCGGTCCCTAAGACGGCAAAGAGCTTGTACGCGGAAGATAATATAACGCAGGGTCGTCTGTTTACTCGGGTGACGGTCCCTACATAACCCTTCCAGATAGATTCCAGTCCGGCTCTGAGATTTCTCGAAGACTTGATAGCCTTATTACATGAGACAGTATGCAACAACGACGGAGTCTATATTTGGTTAATATTAAGCCGATTTATTGTATATTCATTCTATCTAGCGCAGGAATGATCGGTGGCATACGGCAGACAGACCAACACAGCTTCATTAACATCGGACCATTTGTAAACGTCTTCAAACTGAAGATGATACATCTATCATCGAGACATGATGGTGAATTAGTCTGCCTGTACACACCGACTATTCCTATATTTACAATTCTAGTACCTTAAAGGGACAAGCTGACACATCAAATTCTCAGTTGTGACATCTCGGTGGGCTATCTGTCTCATTTTATAAACATGCACATCAGATTCGGGATTACAAAGTACAAATTTAAACCATATTTTATGAAAATTATATAACTGCTTATGTTTTACAATACCTGAACTAAAAGGTCATGAAACGGAATCTCGGGGATAGCTTTGTCAAAACAAACAGCACTTAAAATTAGAACACATCCTAATATATATGTGCTGTGACATCTATAATATGACTTCTCGTTTGCACAACTAGGCACCTGTCAACTCAAAAAGTAATTATAACGACGTGACCACTGAAAATTCCGACTAGATATATGGACGTTGACTCCATAATAATGTATCCATTGTACAGCAACCGATATTTCCAACCAAAATAAAATAATTATACAGAATTTCACAGTTTATTGAACCAAATTATATATTAACCCTACCAGGCCTGGGGAGCAAAATGGCTCGCCCTACCAAACTTTGTGCGCTATCTCCGGAACGACAAAAAATGGAGAGCTGAAACTCCGTGATTTTATAGTGTATCATATTGGGGTCATTTTGAGCCTATTTGCAAAACCCCCCGAGCAGAAGATTATGGGTAAATTCAAGATGGCGGACACGTGGGGTACCAGAAATGTGATGTTTTCGTCATATTTTTTCAAAATTTCTGCTTTTCCGCGATGGGCAAAAACTATTTTATTTCACATCACATTAATATTTACTAATTTATAATGCAGTTTTTGCGGAGAAATTGCATAAATAAAAAATTCGGAAAATCTGACCGAAAATCGACCAAAAAATGTTTTCGAAAATAACGTCACTGCGACGTCAACACAGCGACCATCTTGGATTTTTTTCATTTTCTGGTAGAGCTTGACCCAAGGGTATAGTGGGGTAAGTTTCAGCTCCCTAGTTCAAGGAGTAAGAAGAATAATTAGGCGGGGGGGGGGGGGAATCATGGCCGTCAATTTAAATCTTTTAGTTGTCTGAGGGATAATGTTGAGAAGTTTATACAGATTTATTTACTGTAATATGTATCAAATTGTACAGGAAAAACCTGAGAAATGGTTTTATGAGAGGTGCCACTTTTGCCGTGTACAAGGACGGTAAACTGGTGGTAGATCTGTGGGGAGGTTATACCGACGAGGAGTACAGGCTTCTATGGAGAGAGGACACGCTCACTCATGTCGCCTCCGTCACGAAATTTGTCACCGTCGTCGCATTCAGTACACTTATCGACAAGTAGGTATTAATTAATTTTCATTAACCCGTTAATCTATTGCTAGATTTTGATTTATGGCAGACTAGCATTGCGTTTTCCACCGTTTTACAGTGTGTATTTAATGACGAATAACCACGCTGTTGATGCAAAAATATCAGGCAGGCATTGAAACATCTATGGCAGCGGATTGTAATCTCTTACTGTCAAATTTTCCCTCTGATTCCATTGAAGTTAAAAACGTGTATCTAGCTTTTTCTATAATATATTGAATGCATTTTCGATCACTTTCGTTCAAATACACGCTTCCCTTGCCGATCAATGTCGATAACACCCAAGAAAGTGCGCTGCGTTTTCGGCTCTGTGGAGTCAAATGGTTTTACTCCGACAGTGTGGGGGGTTACAAACTTTAAGGAGAGAATTGCATTGAAGGGGACCAGGGCTTTTGTCTTATACCAAGCTTTCTTCTGAGCAGAATCAAACATGTATTTATTGATATGCAACTGTAATGGGTTATTCAGTTTTGCTCAAATATAATCATGACTTCATTTTAGAGGTCTTTTTGACTATGACGACCCCGTAGTGGAGCACTGGCCAGAGTTCGGTCAACATGGGAAGGAGAGCATCACGGTCAACATGCTAATAAATCACCAGGTAAATCACGTGACATTCGCTGACCTCAGCACTCGGACCCGGTCACTTACCTAGCCCTATGTACCTCCCTTTACGAGATCATGCGAGATGCGAGATCAACGTTGTATCCAAACTCTCAGAGTGACTATGAAGAGATGGCTGACGACCACGTTAGTGCGTGCCGGTGGATCCAACAGCGATATATTCAAATTGGGAACAGAAATTAATTAATTTTAATTAGATAGCATTGAAGCTAGCATGTAACACTGACGAAGTTAATTACTGATATGTTTATCAACATGGTGCAAACAAAAATAGAGAAAAGTAGTTTCAAAGGACGCTCGGAACCTTAATACGTCTCGACCTTTTTCAAATAGACTATGCTAGTATTGTTCTATTTTAGGCGGGTTTATTTTACCTGGACACTGAGATAAGTTTTCGGGATGTCATAGATAATCCAGAGAAGGTCGATGCTATACTCGCAGCACAGAAACCCCATTGGGTACCAGGTTAGTAATCGAATTCACACTTCAATACAAAGGTCATATCCGATTTCCAAGTAGTATTTAGCCAGAGATGAAGAGAAGTTAATAATATTAAGTTAAGTAATAAGTTAATATAATATTCTTCTGATTTTGTTTCCTTCCCTTCGAAAAAAACCCCCAACATATTATTGAAATGGCAAACACTTTCTAATGTTAATTTCCTTCGGCCACATATCCTGTACTGTCCACTCTCGTAATTCGGTTAAATTACGGATGTGTGATGTTGAATATATATATATTTATTTGCTGCTAGGCTTTGCTACACCAAATACAGGCTGGTCATTTTCTATGGAATACCAGAGCACATTCGCTCTCATGCCGGTGTGATGGATAAGAATCTCCTGGTGATTAGTGCCCCTTTTCACATCCTCTTCTACTGCAACCAAGGACGGACACTTATGCCCATTGTGGAGAAATATGTCCTAGCTGGATTAGAAGATAGGGGTCGGACACGCGTAGCCACCGGATATTTCTTTGCCTCCACACCGGGACTGAGTATTGGTGGAGGAAATATTCGTTCTCCCGCCATTGCAGGGGTGAGGGAAAAACGTTTGCCAACTCAATCCGCCTCGAGGGCCGTTCACAGAAAATTCGGACACTCTCTTCATTTTTCCTTAATTGCTTGTACGAAGTATATTATATAGCTTTTATATAGTTACAGGGCAAAAAACATTCGGTGTCCGGTATTTTCACACGGAATATCCTTCTATTCACGTTTGGAAGGCGCCTCAAAAGCTTTCTCAACGCGTTTTATATTTGTTTCGTTTGCTTCTCAAAGAACGCGTTATACCTCGCATGTGTCTAATCATCCATAGGTTCATTTATGTTTCGTTTCGTTTAGCTTGAAACGCGTTTTGCAAATGCGTTCGCATACGGCTGCTTCGTCGGGTGTATATACTGTTTGGTCTGGGCTATATATTTATGCAACGAATGAATTAAACTCCACTCTTTCAACCAACAAGGTCACAACCTTGTGAAAGGCGAAAGAAAAACACGCAACTATGGGTTCGGGCGACAAGTTCGGCAATGTTGAGGCGTTTATTCCATTAGACGTCCACGATGCTCATCTACTAACATCAGATGGGTTAATTATTTGAGCCGACCCATCATCACAGCTCCCGAGCTAGCGTATCTTAAGCCGGTGATAGGGGCCTTGTGGATACTTTATTTTCTCCACATGAACTTCTGCAACACAAGCGCGGCTGAAATACTAAGACTACGTCCGAGAATCCACCGTATTCTCGGGTCTGAATGTAAAGGACCGATGGAGTGTCATATGGTTGCTTTTTAGTCGCCAGAGGTCAGTTTTTCCCACCTCTTGCATATCGCTTCAATTTATTACCTGTATATGGTAGGATTCTGCTGGTGGCCTGTTACTCCCCGAGGCCCGACCTCGGTACATGTCAATCGACAAATATATGTAGGTTTATTGTTTGGGTGTGACATATAAGCCGTACGATGTCGGGCATTACAGGTTAGTTTTTCTAGGTATTCTTGCATTTACCAGGTTTATCCATGTTGAGGTGTTTATTCCATCAGGCGCCCCCGATGCTCATCTATTAACATCAGATGATTTAATTATTTGAGCTGATCTGGCATCACAGCTCCCGAGCTAGCGTCTCTAATTCTGTTTAAGCCGGTGATAGGGGTCGTGTGGATACTTCATTGTCTCCACATGAACAGCCGCAACAAAAACGCGGCTGAGATACTAAGTCTACGTCCGAGAATCCACCATATTCTCGGGTCTGAATGTGAGAGGCCGATGGAGGCTTTCCTGTAGTGTCATATGGTTGCCTTTTAGTCGCCAGACGTCAATTTTTCCCACCTCTTGCATATCGCTCCAATTTATTGCCTGTATATGGTAGGATTCTGCTGGTGGACTGTTAGTCCCCAAGGCCCGCCCTCTGTACATGTCACTCGACGAATATATGTAGGTTTATTGTTTAGGTGAGAAATTTAAGCTGTACGACGCCGGGCATTACAGGCTAGTTTTTCTGGGTATTCTTGCATTTGCCAGGTTTACCCATGTTGAGGCGTTTGTTCCCTCAGACGTCCCAATCTCAGTAAACTCAGATATATCACAGAATATTATATCCGAATTCAGCCCTATATAAATCCCATGCGAATCTGAAGCTACTATTGTTAGCCAATCAGGTGGCTAGCTTGTTGAAATCACGTCCACAGTAATTACACACGGCAGTACGTGGACTAATATATAAACATTGTCGGGAAACAGTATCCAAATATGGCATCATTTCCAGACAGTGTCCGTGAAGATCAAAGAGTTTACCCCGGCCGAAAAGTCTGGCTTTGTTAGGGGGTAGAAAATATCAAAAGATGGTGCCGCGCGAAGATGTTGATCAAACGTCAATCATTGTCACAGAGAAAAGTCAGAGATGGTCGTGATTGGCTTATTATGGAATCTCGCAGAATATCGGCGAACATTTCGCACGAAGTTTTCATAGCGTTAGGTCTAGATGGTATTCCCCTGATTTACCATCTTGCTTTACCTAGATTGCAGACGTCCACGATGCTCATCTATTAGCATCAGATGGGTTAATTATTTGAGCTGATCTGTCATCACAGCTCCCGAGCTAGCGTATATAATTCCGCTTAAGTCAGTGCTAGGGGCCGTGTGGATACTTCATTGTCTCCACATGAAAACCTGCAACAAAAGCGCGGCTGAGATACTTCGGCTACGTCCGAGAATCCACCGTATTCTCGGGTCTGAATGTGAGGTGCCGAGGGAAGTTTCCTGTAGAGTCATATGATTGCTTTTTTAGTCGTCAGACTCCGTCAGTTTTTCCCACCGCCTGAATATCGCTCCAATGACGAACTTGGTAAGACACAATGGTCAAAATGGATGCTCGACAGACACTCGATACCTTGTGAGCAGACAATAGCTCACTTCAGGGTTTTCACCGCAAATTAGCAGGATAAGCATTTACACATATTAAAATATACGCCACACATGTTTATTTCATAACACAGGTAAAAATATTAGCGACAGGAAAAAGCCCCGACGTGATGGTTTGTTTGACCGGTTTGCGAGATTTGAACGAAAAGGAAAACGCGTTCTTAAAACGCGTTTATAAACGTGTTTTGATCAGAGCAAACGCGATTGATACGGAAAACGGATTCGGACAAACGAGATATATTTGACATCGTGAACGATATCGAAAGCGTTCAGTCTCTCATCATCGTTTGTAGCGCATCTGTAACGCGTTTTCATTCCTGTGTCCAGAACAGGACACATATGGAGATAAGACAGACAATTGTTTTATCTCTAGCTCCAAAGGCGCTTTTTTGAAAACATTTACGCAGCCTGGGGGGAGGCGGAAAGTTCCCCCTATATATTTTCGCTATCGCTAAGGCTAGAGGGCTGAAACTTACCACCCTATATCACTGGGTCAAGCTCTACGAGAAAACGTAAAAAATCCAAGATGGCCGCCTTGATGACGTCACTGTGACGTCATTTTCAAAAAGAGCATTTTGGGCCTTTGTTTGGTCAGAATTTACGATTTTTTTATTTTTGTTCTTTCTTCTTAAAAACTGCATGATAAATTAGTAAATAATAATCTGATAAGAAACAAAATAGATACATAAAAGCAAAATTTTTGAAGAAATATGGCGAAAACATCACTTTTCTGGTACCCCACATGGCCGCCATTTTGAAAATGACCCCAATATGATAATCTAAAACGTCAAGAAGTTTCAGCTCTCAATTTTTTGTCGTTCCGGAGATGGAGCAAAAAACCAACAGGGGGGGGGGGGGGTAGGCTTTGATATTTTGGAACTTTGATATTTTGGAACCTCATGATGTATTGCAGGCATGATTGAAAACTGTTGACCTTCTGTCTTTCAGCAAACATGTATACTACATTGTATGACTGAATTTTTTCATTTGGTGCTAATGCTATTTTATCTCATAACTGCGGTGTTATAAAGGCATATGGTCATGACATATTTGTCGTATGTACCTAGGTGAATAACACTTTCAAACACGCTGATTGGATAATACATGTAACGTGAGAAAATAAATTACTACACTTGGTCGTGTGATCACTGCACTATTTTTTCCATTGATAAAGTTTTACTACGAAATACTATGTTTACATGTGCAACAACAACATGGATATCTGCAAGACGATCATTTTGTCCACATACATGCATCGGACTGCAAATTATAATTGTCAATAACCATACATGCAACAGCAATGATCGACAATACATTATTCCGACAGCTTTGAGCTTCATATTTTGTATAGTACTCAAGTAGTCTGTTTGGCGAATCGAGTCAGCCCGCCATTTTGGGTACCGTATACTATCACATCAGATCTCAGAATTACACGTTTGTTCATTCTTTTTGCAATATCTGCATGGAGTCTTCCCGAGGCTTGCTTATATCTGGATCTTAGAGACTTCAAAAATCTTGTCAGCTTGGCATGACGTCACCTCGTTGAGAGCTCGCCAACATGTCGCGCGCATGATAGCATGCATCGGACACGAGTGTAACTCGTGGCCTGACATGAACCAAAATAAATAATGTATGAACAACAGCTAATTAACAAGTTACACTTGTTGCATTCTATTGTGACAAGGTCTACGATATTTTTTAATGCCGTGGAACTGAGCGGCCCTAAAATGGAAGTGCTCAAACTCTGTTAAGTTTTGGAACTATATCGGCTTCACGTATACAGCAACTTTTAAGAGTGTGATGCGCCTGAGCCAGGGTCGGTTTTTTTTCGCCGAGAAAGAACCAAAGAAAATAATTCTGAGACAGATTTGATGATAACATCTTTGGAATTATTGCATTTATATTTGATTATTAATAGTTATGTGATAAACAGAATCTTACACTCGTGGCAATTTAATATGAAAGTTATGGCACTCGTTGAGTAAGTTTTATATGTTGCTCGCTAAAGCTCGCAACATATAAAACTTACTCGTGTCATAACTTGCATATTAAATAGCCACTCGTGTAAGATCCTCTATATATGGAATATGGAATAGGTCTTTGGATTATGGACGCGTAGATTCTTTGATGACGACGGATGAATAATGAATGACGAACCAGGCGCTTATATTTTTTTCTGCCAACCTTGCTCGGCACATAGCACCCTATAATATCATCCATTCGAACATTCTCGTATATTGTATACCGGATTCTAGCTGATAACAATGTGAACGATCAGCATCTGGCTGACCATTGTCGCTCTAACCCTACGAGGCGACAATGGCCCTTACGTCCTCCACCACACTTTTTGCTTTATCTCCGGAAATACAAAAAATGAGAGCCGGTACTCCGAAACTTTGTAGTTTATCATATTGAGGACTTTTGAGCCTATTTGCATACCTCCCGAGCAGAGGGTCATGGGTAAATTAAAAATGGCGGTCAAGTGTGGTACCAGAAAAGGGATGTTTTCGTCATTTTTCTTCAGAAATATAAATTTTCTGCCAAGAAAAACGGGGAAGAACTATTTTATTTAACATATTATGTATTAATTTATCATACAGCTTTTGAGAAGCATTAGATACATTAGAAATCGAAAAATCTGACCGAAAAATCGATCAAAAAATGCCTTTTTTGAAAATGACGGCAATATGACGTCATCAAAGCGGCCATTTTGGATTGTTTTTTAAATTTCCTGGTAGAGCTTTGCCCAAGGGTATGATGTGGTAAGTTTCGTTTAAATAGTTAGAGGGACAGCTATGGCTTTCCATGGTTTACACTGTAACTACAGGTACAAAATTACTAGAGATGTATGAATGTACAGCTGAGGTTCATCATGTTTTTGTGGTTATTAATTACAGGTACGGCTGTGGGTTATCATGGGTTCACTATCGGGATTTACATGGACTACCTTGCCAGACGGATTGACCCAAAACACCGATCCATCTTCCAGATATACGAGGAAGATGTTAAAACTCCGTTTGGTAATAATGCGTTCTAATGATATATATTTTATGCAATATGAATTCTTCGAGTAGATGTTTTCCAGCCCTGTGCTGCCCGGGAACGGAGTTATCAGTCAAGTCCGTGAACTAGATTGATACAATATATTGATAAGCTTGAAAACTCCACCAAAGAACTCATAACTTATTTGTCAGCTCCGTCTGACGAAAGATATTTCCATCACGACTTCTCTCAGCTTTAACTTTACTCGAAAGCTATAGGGTTTGGCAGTATGATCGATAGCCATTATATGATATTAGACCTACTGCGTCGTTCATACTCCTGGTGAATTCCTTGAATCCTTATAATCAACTCTCCCGATGAAAGTAAATCCATGTAGCCCCATTAGTTCTATCTTCATGCTTTTTATTGCAATCTGCATATAAATATACGTAAATCGGATATGAAAGAAAGAAAAAGTTCAATCAATATCGTGCTCGTGTGCCAGATAAGAATATCATCTGGCAATAAAAGAGCCGATGAGATGCAAATCATCGCAGTGACACTTTTTGGTTCATTATGTTATGTTTTTAGATATACAGTCAGAAGATATTACTTCTTGTCAGCATGCCGCAACTTTTCCCAACACCTTTAGCTATTGCGTGTCAGTTGTTACATGGGATTCTGCTGGTGGATGTTTGCTGTCTGTACAAATCAATGCGATTGTAGTTTGTGGTTTAAGATGGTTGAGAATGAATCGCGTCGTCGGCTTCGGGCGTCACAGTCTGGTACTCAGAATAGGAACTGCTATTCTACAAATATTTGTTCCGTTTCGGTCGTTTGTTCCATCTAACGATCACATAGAACTAATCATTATAATTTGTGGTTCTTGTGTTATTTTAGATGTGCATTCAGAATATGGGTCTTTTCATATGACTTCCTGTCAGTACGACGGCATCTTTTCCCACCATCTGTATATATAATCTCGCTTAATTATGGTCCTTCGTTATCTTTTTAAGCGTTTTGTTTCTTTCAAAAAATATTGCTAAATTGGTTCATCTACGTACATGCATGAATTTCGTATTGAATCTCATTTATGTGTCCTGGTAATGTAAAATGAGGAGGGGAAATTTGTTGAATACAGTTGGGTCAGGAAATAGAACTGATATCAGAAAGGCTAATAGATATATAACTATACAAAATAAAGAAGCTGATGTATATAGTAGGTGCAATTATCATATATATCTTATCTGTGAAAATGTCCGTCAAAATGACGAGATGGTTTGTCATCCCTTGTCGATATCAATTTCCTGCTACTGATAGTATACCATCGTACTTGCTAAAACTTGTCAACACATATCTAGGCCTACCGATATGCGAATTGAGAATATATATTTTACAGAACTCGACTTTTTCATGGGCACACCAAAAGAGATTCAGTACCGACTGGCGCGCATCCATCAACCCACTTCATTAGACATCGTTCTGTAAATCCTGTACATGCCGACCTTCAGACAATTACTGTGGAATCTCATTACCCGGAAATCTAAGGTGTATGAAGTCTTCAGCAACAATCCAGAAGATGAACTGGTACGAATTTCTAACATGTCCTTCATCAAACCAGTTTCTGGAAGTCCATGCGTTCATAAGCCACAGTGTTGTTTTGTTCAGTTCTTCGGTGACTGACACTGGAAACGAAAAGTCTGAACCTGACTTTTCCTTTTGATTGCTTCTATGTTGAAATTTCCTAGTTCATGTACTTCGTGTTTTCTCTGTGTATTAATATTTCATTTCACAACAGTAGATCACCACATCGTAGTCATGTGACCGTTGACACTATAGAAATGAACTAGGGAGTGAACTGGGTGATAACAAAGATAGCACACTAACGTTGAAATACCGTTAACATTTGGTCGATACTGTAACATGGTTAGCGTTAGTATGTTGTTACTATCGGATGATTTCAGCGTTGACTCGCGAACGTCCAATCAACATTAGAAAGTAGCCCGTAAATCAACCCATGTCCACAAAACATAATAGTTGTTATGTATAAGTGTTATAGTAATTGTATAAAGTATTTCAGATTCTTTGAATATACATTGCTTGCTGAAAATATGTATTACTAAACGTTTCGGTTAGGATTAACCTTGTCTTCATCGGTAGCAATACATACTGAGAGAAATCACAAACCCTGTAGTAAATGTGTGAGTATTGACTATATTTTGCTAAACCGATATCGCTGCTTCGACAGATCCTCACTAACAAATTGGAGCGATATTCAAGAGGTGGGGAAAATTGACGACGTCTGGTGACTAAAAACCAACCATATTACTCTGCAGGAAAGTATTTGTGGACATCTAACATTCAGACCCGAGAATACGGTGGATTCTCGGACGTAGCCTTTGTATCTCAGCCGCGCTTTTATCGCAGTGGTTCATGTGGGGATTATGAAGTATCCACATGGCCTCTAGCACCGGCTTACGCGGAATTAGATACGCTAGCTCGGGAGCTGTGATGACAGACCAGCTCAAACACTCACGAACTATGTTTTCTGGACAAATGCGTTCCCCGTTCTATTGGTTACGTGATGTGAATGGCTACATGATTGAAGTCAAACCTGTTTTAACAATAATGACACTGATAAATTTATAATATAATTACGTTACAGAGATAGATGTACATACAATAACGAATGGTAATGAGAACTTTTCGACAAACTGTTATTTCAGTTAACGCATAAAGCTGCTCGGATGCTGTGATGCTGATATAATAAATCTGTACAAAACTTGAACAACATGATGCATTATACGGAATGGAGATTTCAGTGGAATGATGTCTAGACACTCATGGTCAGCAAGCCTCAGATCCGTCATACAATATGAAGACGTCGTCCAAAACAGAATTTCCATGATGGTATTCTTTACATAAAATCGTAATCATAGACAACTACTGTAGATTCAATGAATTTCCAAGTCGTTTTTCAGAGTATGTACTTTTATTGTGCCTGTTCATCTGTACATCATGGCGATGTAAAGCTTGTGATATGCAAACGGTCCCTAGCCCGGGGTTAAGCGGAGTTAGACTCAAGTTACGAAACGTAACACCGGAGATCCTTGCCCGCTACGTCGTACTTTGCCGTGTGTAGGATATTTATCACCGAATTTGTGAAAATTTGATTGGAGAAGTTTGATGGCAAAGCCCTGGTGGCATAGACGGCAGACCTTTTACTTAAGCTGCAGTAGAAGAGAACTGCGGTAAAAGATAGCTAAATGAGAATTGAGTTAATCGGTATTAAATCTCTAAAATAGTTCCTCTCAGCGTTCAGGTTCTGCGAAAGACCAGTAAAGTTGTTGGAGCGATGGGATTATTCCACTTGCCGGTTGTTGGTCCAGGGTGATTGGAAAGCTCAAAATAAAAACGAGGGTAGATTTCCGGGAGGAATGTGTCTCTTCGAATTAAATGAATTCATGGTTATAACAATGAAGGTGTTAGTAAAAGATTAGACTTAAAATGACGGATAATCGACAGAAAACTAATCGCAAATCGAAGCTTCAAAAGTTTATAAAAAAATCATATAATATTTTGGTTATTTCCTGTTTTTAGAAGTTTAATTATGCATGTGGCGAATCAGGTGTATGTTAGTCCGTATTCTAATGGTTCAAGTCCGGATTAAAAAATTTTTATAAAATATTTTTTTCATTTGTAGCCTTTAGCCTGCTATTCATTTTATGAAGCAAAATATATTTTGTCGCCCTCTGTACATATCCTGTGTACTTTTCGCCCACTGTACATGTCTCTCGACAAATATAAGTAGGTTTATTTTTTTGGTGAGAAATTTAAGCCGTACGACGTCGGGCATTACAGGTTAGTTTTCCTGGATATTCTTCCATTTACCAGTTTTACCACATGTTGAGGCATTTGCTCCATCGGCCGTCCACGATGCTCATCCATTGACATAAGATGAGTTGTTGAGCTCATCTGTCGTCACATCTCTCGAGTTAGCGTATCTAATTCCGCTTGGGGCGGTGCTGGTGGCCGTGTGGATGTTTCATTGTCTCTACATGAACAGCTGCAGTAAAAGCGCGGATGGGATACTAAGGCTACATTCGAGAATCCACCGAATTCTCGGGTCTGAATGTTATGTGTCGACGAATGCTTTCCTGTAGAGTCATATGGTTGATTTTTAGTCGCCAGACGTCATGAATTTTTCCCACCTCTTTGATATCGCTCCAATTTAAACTGTATTTGCTGACGTTCAGATGTTTCAATTCTGCTGTCTCTATTTTCTATTTGCGTACACGTATACGGGTTCGTAGAATATCTTCCGTTCCCCCAATGTATGTCACATGTTACATCAGTTACTTGGGAGAACATACATAAATATAAAACATACTTTCTGGGAATTACAGTCAATGTTGCGCTTGAGATGGAATCGGTGTCATTGTTGTTTTGGAAATGAAATGATGTACTAACAGTAATGTTGTCAAAATATTTGCACCTATTGTGGACGGAGAGGAATTTAAGGGACGTAAATTTCGCTTTTTGTTTAAAGTTGTGGTGTGCCGGTGATCATGAGTATTTCATTGTTGGTTCTTCGTACATGTAGCTTCGATACGATCTCGCGATTCTGGCGTAATTGTTGCTCAAGGTTTGCCATTCTGCACAAGTTTTGATGGTCTTTTCCCAAATGAATTTCGAATTCTTGTCTTCTTCGTAGATAGAGGGAAACTACATGTACATACAAATTTCACCTTTGTTTTTCCATTCAAAATTCTCCGTTCGATTGATTTAATTCTCAACATTCTCGTATTTTTTTTTCAGGCTGGCTTGTTTTCAGATCCTTACGTCCGTGAAATCCCTATCGCGGCTGTATCGGGAACAGGGACAGCCAGGGCTCTGGCGAAAATGGCAGGTCTCCTCGCAGCCCAAACCACATACAAAGGAAAGAGATTACTGTCTGATAGAGTTATCTCAAGGCTGACTACGCCTTCTTTCTCAGGGGAGGAAATGTTGATGGGGTTAAACTGTACCGTGAGCCATGGAACATTCATTCATCCAAATCCAAAGGTAGATATTGCCAAGGCGGTGGACACCAGCATCATGATAAGCCGAACGATTAACATTTGCGCTGAATGGTAATAAATAGATCACGACAGAGGTGTAACCGTGTTAAAATTTGACTATCTGGCTATTCATCAGAACATTTTTTGTTCGAATTCTGACTAGTTCGTAGTACTAATATGTATATATATTCCGATACAAAATGTTGAACAAACGTTTTGATCTATCCATGAAAACAATGGACCTGAACCCCGATGAAGTATTATACCTTTTTACTCACGTGATAAGGTGATCACTTATCCAGATATCTACCATCACTTATGTGACACGAGGCTAATTAAATTGTCGATGCACAGTACATGAGCCGCAAGGCGTGAAGTCCTACATGTGACCCGATACACCAAAAAATTAAAGTTTGCTCTTCCAGTTGTGACTGTCCAGGGATCTCGTGTGAGCAATTAAGTTGATGTCGCGTTACATGAGGGGGGTGACAGGCTAACTGAATTGTGTAACGATCCCCACCAGCCATTTAATTGTCACGGATGTTGGGGGTCTGCATTGCATCAAGGGATAGAATTGGTATTATATTGTCATGGATGCAGGGGACTAAGTCATCATGGACAATTGACCCAGCAACTATTTGTAGAAATAAATAGGTGTTTTCCAGTTTTTTAACACATTAATCATAGATGTTATTCGGTGATGGGTATGTTCAAGAAGAAACGAGTAAACTGGAACTCATAATTATGAATATATTAATTCTACAATCCTCTTTAATATGGTTGCAGGGAGATGCGGTTTTCGGTCATGTTGGATCAGGAGGACAAATGTGTTACTCGGATCCTAAAAATAAAGTTGGACTTGCCTTTCTTACGAACTATTTTGCTCCGTCTGCCGTGAACGATGATCTGAGATATGTGCATTTAGATGCGGCCTTCTACGATTGTTTGAAAACAAATGGGACATGACTAGATATTCAACTCATTTCTAATACAGTAGTGTTAGATTTCTACGAAAATACCAAGTACTTTATATTATATAATAAAAACGTATGGCTAACAAGTATCGCTTGAGGACACTGATAGAACCTGCCGTGAAACGTAATTGTCACTATATTTATTACGAATATGCTTCAATTCATTCCCCAATAATATATAAATTTCCACTGATATACGTCGCGCTACATCGTCTGCCATCAAACGTAATTATTAGACAGACAATTGAGAGAACAGTGGGAATCAAGGAAATCTAGGTAATACAGTAGTCGTAATAAATGTCGGGGGAACTTTTCTAACACAATATAAACTGTTAGGGGAATTTTTCTAGCCCTGCGAATTATACCGATTCTGTGGATAATTTGATTACATTTTCAGAATCTTCAAACGTATTAATGTGTTGCTGAGACTCTAACAGCGTTCCACTATTTACCTCATATTATGAATTCATGCCCATATAGCGATTTCAGACCCTCTATCTGTGCTTATGTGAGAAAGCTGTTTCAATCTTTATGGGATGCTGTATATAATAAACTTCATGAGTTAAAAAAAATACTGTAGGATATTTTCATCTGAGTAGCCAGAAACGTTTCGATCAAGCCATGATCAGACGATGTAGAATCGGCCATACCCGATTAACCCACGAACATTTACTAAACAAGGAACCAGCTCCAAGTTGTATTCCATGCCACGAAGATCTCACCGTGAAGCATAGTCTGATCGACTGTATAGATTTTAAGATTGTAAGAGATTCTTTTCATCAAGCAGCTACTTTAGAAGATCTTTTTAGTCGGGTAAAAGAAGACTATTTTAGTTTATTTAAGAGAAATCTGTTTGTTGCATAAGTTTTTGGTATGCTGGGGTGTTGACTTGTTTTTTTTGTGTTTTTTTTTTATATACTTAGATTTTTGTCTGATTGTCGCTATATAGCTGAAATATTGCTGAACGCAACGCTAAACCTTAATTCTGTTTCTCTCTCCGACGTAACTCCAATGTGGATTTCAAGAGTATATTTTTCTATATAAATATGTCGATGTTTAACTTCTCAAATTTAATAAACGGTCATATTCTTGATGCAATGCTCTTGTAGCCTTTGTTGTCTGTGTTTCCGATATGTTGGCGCAAAACATAGTTGAAAGCTTGTCATGCGGTTAAAGTAGAAGTATCGAGAAATCTGCTCATTCTGTCACATACAAGTTTCCATAGTAGAGCTGATCCATAGAATGAACATCCCTTGGTGCTACTTCGTCAATGTTTGGCTTTCTAAGTTCATGTCAGTGTCAAATAGTGGGAGCCTCAAGGAAAAATACCTACCAGAGTAAGCAATTGTATTATAATTATTAAATGATATTGTGTATAAATGAATTTAATCTGCAACATGCACCGTGTGGAGAATAAAAGAGTGAATGTTGAATGAAGCTGCGCCTACCCGTTGGTTTGATACGAAACGTGTCCTGCACTTCCGATTATTGGGAAAATAGCCCTATAGGAACAAACTAAACATCAACGATGATTTGGAAAGAGAAACAATAAGAAACACTCTTCTCCACGTTACTCAGAACTGTGGCCTGGCTTATATCCACGCCAATATAGGTCTGAGTGACCAAGCGTGTTATGGTACAATTCCACTAAACCCAGATATAATATCACCGAATATTACATCTTTCACCAGGGCTATATAAATCTCGTGCGAATTTCATACTACATCTGCTAGGCAATCATGTGGCTAGCTGACTGAAACAACTTTACCATGACGCCCCGTGTCAATGCAAGCCGGAACACGTGAACCAATATATTAATCTGTATCCAAATACGGCATCATCTTCCGACATTGTGCATGGAAAACAAAAAGTTCAAAGAGTTTAGTCCCTCCGAAAAGTTTGCTTTTGTTAAGCGGATGAATGACCTCGAATGGTCAATATTTGAGCGGCATAGACGTCAGCTTTGTACCCCCCCCCCTATCCAGAACTAATTCAGCATAAATCACCATCTGTAACCAGAGACGGATTCAACATTAAATGGTAAGATAATTTGACTTGCTTTAGCCCCGACGTGTAACCAAACCTTTTTCAGATCAGACCCTACATAGAATTTATTCCGCGGGAATACCCAACTGTAAAAAACAACGTCATGGCAATGCTACCGGTATACTTACCATGGTAGACCCTTGAATGTGACCTCAGTAGTATACAAAGCGTAAATAGAGTCTCATTGACCTCAGAAATTTGCATATGACCTCTGTGACGTCACGCGACAGCCAATCAGAAGCGAGTATTGTGTCACATGGGGTCATGTGGTGGTGGTGGGTGGTGGGTTTAAGATGGCGGCTGTGGTGGTGGTGGGTGGTGGGTTTAAGATGGCGGCTGTGGTGGTGGTGGGTGGTGGGTTTAAGATGGCGGCTGTGGTGGTGGTGGGTTTAAGATGGCGGCTGTGGTGGTGGGTTTAAGATGGCGGCTGTGGTGGTGGTGGGTGGTGGGTTTAAGATGGCGGCTGTGGTGGTGGTGGGTGGTGGGTTTAAGATGGCGGCTGTGGTGGTGGTGGGTGGGTGGTGGGTTTAAGATGGCGGCTGTGGTGGTGGTGGGTGGGTGGTGGGTTTAAGATGGCGGCTGTGGTGGTGGTGGTGGTGGTGGGTGGTGGGTTTAAGATGGCGGCTGATATTTGTTCCCCCGGGTAAAATTTAAGGGGTCTCAAGGTCATCTGGCGATCACGTGATCAAGGCATGTACTGACATGTTCTGGATTGCATCAGCATTGGTTGGGTGCCAAGTGTTGACCACTATAGGTCTGGCAACCTTTCACCTTTGTATTCCTCCGCGGTGATGCGGTCTGGCGGTAATGCGGTCGCGGAAGAAAGCTTCCGCGGAGGAAAAGTAGTCCCTAGACTACAAATACGCTGCATGGTTCGATTGGGGCGAGTGAGGCTCTTTTCAGTCATGTCATGGGTGTTTTCACAGAATAAATGCCATGCGGAGGATGGGTACTAGTATTTCGCTGACGTCCTAGTAATAAACGTAATCTATAGGTGTTGTACCATGTTAATAGGATCAGTCTAGCATCTGTACCACCCTAGGGTCGAGTGTTTATTGTCCCGTGTATCTCCGCAAGAAAACAACAAACAAAATGGCGGCTCCAGGATGGTGTGGGATGCCCTTTCCATATCACGGCGTCGACCGTAGCGCCATCTGCACACATTGACGCAAGGGAGACAACTCGTGTAGCCTAAGGGTATGAAAATAGCCGTGTTGGAGCTAGGGGAGTTACTACTGGTCCAATGGGGTCGAGTGAGGTATCCATGTGAAGCTTAGGTGAAGGGGCATCTGATGGGGTGGGTGTGGGATTGAACTAGCGTCATTCTGCGCATGCGCGGTGGCCCAAGGGTATGGAAATAGCCGTGTTGGAGCTAGGGAGTTACTACTGGTCCAGTGGGGTCGAGTGAGGTATCAAAGTGAAGCCTAGGTGAGGGGGCATCTGACTGGACTAGTGGGTTTGAACTAGCGTCATT
>JAVTVY010009069.1:0-43636 GCA_036873755.1 Hanleya hanleyi
AATATTTTTTGGGAGAAAATATCTAATTAATAAAGCTCTTTTACCTAGAAGATTTAAAAAGCGCACTCGTGATTCCGTCACGATTTTCTTTTTGTGATTCCATCACGGACTAGATTTAACCCCTGTGATGACCCAATCGCGTTTTTCTCACAAGCAAAAAAATCTTATCATCCTTGGGTACTGTATGTTAGTAAGAGATGTCATATAAGAATAATCAGATTGAAACAGAGCAGCAAAAAATAGACAATCAACACTAGTCAAGAGTCACGTCCGTTTCAGGTGATTCCGTCACGAACATTTCAAGGCATGATTTACTGAATATCCTGGATCATCTGTAGATTTGTCATGGATTTGTAAACAGATGTCATATAGAATAGCAAACTGAACAAGAAACTTCGTGGGTATGACCACGGAACTTCCGAGTACATGGCTTTGATTAAAAAATGTCTTCCCAACGGTGATTCCGTCACGGTGGAATTCATGAAATATCGCTTATGCCAACATTGTATTTGTTATCAATATATTTTAAAACATATTTCTTCATGATTTTATCAGAACTTTGGTATGGAAGTATTCTCAAATCTTCTGGACATATAAGAAGGAAACAATAAACATTTCAAAACCACAAGTGAAGATGTCAACTAATTTATCTAGAGCTACATCCCCACCACTCCCTACCTTCCCAACAAGTTTGTTACGTCTAAACGATAATAGGAAAAACGCAACAGAAAAAAGTTGTGAAATCGAGGATTAACAATCAAATATTTATTTACAATACTAAAATCATATACAAATTAAGTTAGGTTAATACAGCAAGTAAATGATAATAAATGAAATATAGTCTTACTGTTCAATGCTATACCGGTGTATCTCTCACAGTTCGTACCAACGTGCAAATCTCTATACAGTCCGTGCCGACGCGCAGAAATCTTCCGATCACTGAACGTCCGGCTATTTATACTCTATGTGGCATTCCAGTACATTCTATCAAATCAAGAAGCTTCCACCGTTACAGCAATGCCTTAGGATTTTAACCCAGATACGATCACAACCGATTCTAGAAAGCTCCGAATAATTAAACCACAAGACAGTATGTATACAAGCGTATAGATGTGTAGATGGCGCTGTGACCCAATTACCCTCATCATACGGGTCTCTTCGTAATTTGGCCATTTGCAAATATGATAAATCGGTCACGACAGCTTCGAGAGAATTCTATGATTATAATCACAGAACAGAAGGTAAACAAGTTTACTTCAGCTCTATTGTTCTAGAACTATCTACAGTGACCAATTTTATACTGCAATACCATGACACTCCCCCTCTTAAAAGAAGAAAGTTTCAAACTTTCTTGACAATTCAGAACATTATTACAAAACAAAATCTATATTACAACAGCAAAAATGTTGACAAACATATGTACGTAATATGCGAGACAAACAATCAGCGATCAAATTGTCCTTGCCCTTAATATTGTATTCTTGTAACACCAAACTCCATTTCAACAATGTTTGATTTTTGTTTTTCATCTTACTTATGAAAACAAGTGGATTGTGATCACTGAATACAGTAATTGGCAACGATGAAGAAGTAACATAAACATCAAAATGTTGTAAAGCCAATATCATTGCCAAACTTTCTTTCTCAATGGTAGAATAATTTCTCTGATGTTTGTCAAATTTACGTGAAAAATAACATATTGGGTGATCTACACCATCTATACCTTCTTGTAACAAAACGGCACCAGCAGCAACATCACTAGCATCTACAGCCAGTTTAAAAGTGAATAAAATCTGGTGCTGAAAGAACTGGCGCGCTCTTGAGTATGGCTTTCAGGTTTTCAAAAGCTGATTCACATTCATCGGTCCAAACAAAAGTTACCTCTTTCTTAAGAGTCGAGTTAAAGGTTCAGTAATATCTGAAAATTTGGACAAAATTTCCTGTAGTAACCAGCCATACCCAAGAAACGCATCAGTTGTCTCTTACATGTTGGTCTTGGAAATAGCGAGATAGCACTGACCTTAGCATCTACAGGCTTTACCTGACCCTGACCTACAACATGACCCAAGAATGTCACACGTGCATGTCCAAATTCACTTTTTCCAAGGTTGACTGTCAGCTTGGCGTCACTCAGCCGATTGAACAGTGCGCGAATTCTCAGTAGATGATCTTCCCATGTATCGCTGTAGATAATGACGTCATCAATGTAAGTCTCACATCCTTCCAAACCGGAAGTAACACGGTTGATGAGACGCTGGAACGTGGCTGGAGAATTTTTCATTCCAAATGGCATAACTTTGTACTGGAACAGACCCTCCGGAGTGACGAATGCTGATATCTCCTTCGCACGATCTGTCAGTGGAACTTGCCAAAATCCTTTCAGAAGATCAAACTTTGACACGAACTTGGCACTTTCCACTTTATCAATGCAATCGTCAATGCGTGGAATAGGGAATGTGTCTGTTTTGGTCAACGTGTTCACCTTTCTGTAGTCAGTACACATCCTGTAACTGCCATCTGGCTTTGGAACGAGGATACAAGGTGAACTCCAGTTACTATTACTTGGTTCAATGAAGCCATTGTCCAGTAAATACTGAATCTCTTTTTTCAGGTAGTTTTGTTTAATAGGATTCAAACGATATGGGTGCTGCTTTACTGCATTAGAATCTCCGACATCGACGTCATGTGAAATTGTATCAGTCCGAGTAAGAATGTCGGGAAACAAATGTTCATATTGACTGAGCAAAGCTCGAAGTTCTTCCTGACGCGCTGGTTCGAGAGGACACAACTTGGAATCCAAATTTAGTAGAATGTCAGAGTTCTGTAATTTCGCCGCTGTCATGGGCTCTTCACGAGTTTCATTAGTATCAGGGTCAGAACTAACTACACTTACAGGATGGACAGTACTGTTAGTGCTATCTCTGTCGATGTATAACTTTAACATATTTACATGACATAACTGTTTGTATTTACGCCTGTCAGGATTACATAATTAAGGTCACTTAATTTCTTTTCAATGACATAAGGACCCTAATATCTAGCCTTAAGTGGATTACCAGAAATGGGCAGAAAAGCCAGTACCTTCTCACCAGGTTTGAAACTTCGTTTAAAGGTCAACCCAAACGCTCTGAGGTCAAAAATATAAAAAAGTAGTCCTTTCGATTCTGAAAATAATGATATTTTTTTCATAATTTTGTGCAGTCTGGTTGGCGAGATATTGCCGTTTGAAAGGTGAAAATCGCTCTCCTGTCAATTCCAGCTGTGACGTCACGGAGGGAAGCCGTCTTGTATTCTGTATGTTAAAGCCGTATACTACAGTCGTAAGTAGCTGCTGATTTCTGGAGATTTTCGGAGTATCGGGGCATCATTTGTTAAATATGCCGCGACGTTGTGTAGTGGGAGGTTGCAGTTTTACTACAGATGACGGTGTTAGTATTCATTTGTGGCCAAAGACGAGAAAATCGCTGCAAATTGGACGAAATTTGTACGCAACACGAGAGTGTGGAAAGAGGGCCCGAGCCAGTACTCGTATAATTTGCTCGGCACATTTTGACAGAAATTAGACATCATTCGAGGACATCTACAGCGTAGCAGTTGAATTCGGGTACAAACCAAAACTAAAGAGGACAGCTATTCCAACTATCAAAACTAAGAACAATCAGAATGTGACGGCAAAGAAATCGGACAAGGAGAATCTATCACGGACATCGGCTGAACGAACCTAGCCTGCAAGCGAGGCCGCGGGCAGGGAGACGGCTGTACATGCCCTGCTCGCTCTCCCGTGGCATTTGTTGCTTGAGCACCTACAGGCTAAACTGGATGAGTCTCTATTTCATATATACTATTTAATAATAATAAAATGATCTTTCATAAATATATATACGTTTGATAAGTAAATAGATAAAAAAAACACCAATTGGAGTGAATGGCTGTAGATACAGAAGTGATAATAATACTTTCATAATCCCTTGACATTTGAGATTGTGGGAATATCATTCGATTTCAATTTAATTGAGGTAATTTGTCGAAATTCAGCACTTTTCGCCATGAATGTCCAAAGGTTTTTTATCAAACTATATAATTCTGAAATTAGTATTTCATGAGGATTATGGGAAAACAAACAAAATTCAAATCGGACGTATATCAGTAGAGTTATCAACAGTTTACTGTCCATACTGCCGAATCCCGGAGTATCCCTTCGAAAAGGCTGCCTCGGTCAGTAACAACAATAACAACACAGATGTGCTCGTTCTTTACATCACAGAATCGTTCTACATTCAATACAGTTTGAAATATATGGACATTTGGTCTTATAGATGACGATAATAAGGTTTCCAGTCAAGTTGCATACCAATCTGTATTCAACAAACGACCTCTCCGAATCCTGCCGTCGTCGAGTTCCACGTTGTCAGAGTGGTTGTCACTGTCAGAATCGGAGCCGTACGGCTCAAATTGATGGGGCTGAATTCCGCCGTTGGTCTGCAAACAACTGTTAATTTGCCCGTCATCATCCTCCTCTATGTCTATTTCATCTTCTTGGCGAAAAATATTTCCATCTAAGCAGCTGATATCGCTCAAATCGACATCTGAACCGGAGCTCTGACTGCACTCGCTTTCCATGTTATCCGCTGTTTTTTCTCAGGCAACTTCCCTGCGTGACGTCATCAACCCAGCTGTGAAAGTGTGAAAAAAGCCCACTTTGCTCCCATATTACGTGTGTTTCTGATCAGATTAGAATTTTTTCAATATTTTTTTCATACAAAGTGAAGTATGAACTATGATTTTTAAGGATTTTTAGACCCAAAAAAATTCCGTTTGGGTTGACCTTTAAGAGCATGTTTATCATAGGATATTTTCATACCTTTTTGTGCTGACTTTAAATTTGGCATGGCCAAATTACGTGCTTTGGTCAACCTGGTGCGAAAGTCTGACACATATTGTAAGAGATTACGTGAGTCAAGATCACTGTCTAGGAACTTTTCCTTTAGCTGTTTAAGTGATCCTCTAACTGTATGACCAAAGACTAATTTAAATGGACTGAAGCCTAAAGACTCTTGAACAGACTTCATCCCAGTTTTTCTCAGTGTCAAAACAATAAGTTCTAGTCATGTTCTTTAATGTCTGGTGAAATCTTTCTAGTGGGCCTTGGCTTTCTGGGTGGTATGCAAATGATTTGTACTGCTTTATTCCCAATTTTATGCATGACTTGTTGAAAGATTCCTGACATGAAATTAGATCCCTGATCAGACTGAACAGACTGGGGTAGGCCGACAAGTGTGAAAAACTTAACTAAGGCCTTAACAATAGTTTTTGCCTTAATATTCCGTAAAGGAATGGCCTCAGGGAACCTGGTTGAAGCACACATGATTGTTAACATGCATTGATTACCTGACTTTGTTTCTGGTAATGGACCAACACAATCTATAATCACCCTACTAAAGGCTTCCCCAAATGTAGGGATTGGTTGTAGAGGAGCCTTTGGTATGGTTTGGTTAGGTTTTCCTACCATTTGACATGTGTGGCATGACCTACAAAATTCCGTAATATCTTTCTTTAAATTTGGCCAATAGAAATGATTTAGAATTTTGTAGTATGTTTTGTTAACACCTAAATGGCATGAAAGAGGTGTTTCATGGGCTAGTCTGAGGATATCTGAACGATATGACTTTGGTACCACAATCTGATACTTTACTGCCCACTCATCATCAGGTGACACATCTGGCGGTCGCCATTTGCGCATAAGAACACCATTCTTACAAAAGTAACACACAGGCTCTTGAGTTACATCACACTCATCTACTGCCCTGTCAACAACTTGGAACTGTCCATGTCACTGTGCTGTTCATTAACCAGCTGTGATTTTGAAATTTTCCTTTAGAACATTCCAATTTGCTATCCAAATGTGGCTTATCAGCCTTATCATTTAAACACACAAAGGTGTCGGCCAAACAAACGTCATCGATGATGTCATCTTTAAGAGCCTTTTCAGACTCCTCAGTCAATTTACTCATGGCTCTAGTAACTGCACAAGCAGGATACAAACTTTGAATTTCGTCTTCAACTGGATCATGGATCTGATCCAAACAAGGCGTGTCAGTTACAATCGGGTTAACTCCGACCTTATCTCCCGCAAGATCATTGCCAAGAAGTAATTGAACACCCTCAAATGGTAAACTACCTTTAATACCCACCGTAACAGGTCCAGAAATCAAGTCGGAAGACAGATGAATGTTATGGAGCGGAACGGGTGTATAATTTACAGAATCTACCCCTTTAATCAGGACATTACTGCCTGCAGATGAAGAATCAGAAAACGGCAAAATATCTGCCAACAAGAGAGACTGGGATGCACCCGTGTCTCGCAAAATCTTCACAGGAGTAGCATTATAAAAATCACTTGAAAGTGACACAAAACCATTGTGGATAAATGGTTAAAAAATCTCCATTTACCCACAGATTTTTTAATAATCCTCTCTCCATCCCAATCAAATATTCAAGTTACTTTACAAAACTTTCTGAAGTCCACTGTTATCCAACCCGTCAAGCCAATCTGAATCTTTATAGGCGACGAGTGCTGTCCAACTTATCATTTTATTCAACGAAGTCGAAGGCTCCGCGTATTTGGAACGTCTTGCCTCTGCATTTAAAGTCTTGTCTATCCCAGTCACTTTTTAAAGCCCGCCTAAAAGTCTATCTTATATAACACCTCAGTGTATATTGTTTAACAATAAGATTTTCGAAGGTGCATTCAATTTTCTTTTCGTCTTTCATCGACATTGCACTAACTTCCAATGCTGTAGACATGTGACAATTTCCTCTTTTAAGTAAAATCGTTATTATTTACTTAGGCCACCGAGCTCAAACAACATTTATTTAAATTATATTATAATCAGAGCTCAGCAATGTGACTCAGTCTATTCACCATTATATTATTTAATTTTTGTATATTTACTTCCTGCCAATATAATATTATACGTATTGGTATTTGGGATATAACCATCCCTCTGGGGTTTTATTCCCGCCAATCTCAGTTGTTCAACAATAATCTCTGCATATATATACATACTCTTATATTGTACATACTGTATGGTGATTAAAGATTTATTCATAACAGGATTTGAAAAACTGTCAACCTTATCCTTGATAGAACTAATAGGAACAGTGTCCTTGGCCATCTTAACGTCATATAAACTATGAACGTCACTAACCTGCTTGGGTAAAGATCTTGAAGTGAGGAAACCACTGGGCTTTTGAAAGGCTTGATCTTGTTGTCTTCTTTTCAATTTAAAACAATGAGCCATTAAATGGCCGTCCCGCTTACAATAACTGCAAACGGGAGACTTATTTTGAGTGTTAAAAGTGGGTGACTGAGAATTTGTGTTTGACCTTTGACCTTTGTAACTGGGGTTAAAAGTTTTAGGCCTTGAGAAAGAACTGGATGTGTTACCTGAGATGTTAGACTGGAATGAACTTGGCTTAACAGCATTGACAAATGATAATTTGTGTGTCAGAGCGTATTCATCAGCAAATCGTGCTGCTTCGTCTAAAGTGAGGCATTCTTTTCATCAAGAAATGTCCTAATATCACCATGGATACACCTTCCTCTAAATTCCTCTACCAGCATAAGCTGTCTAAGGTTTTCAAAGTTGTCAATTTTAACCGAAGCACACCACCTATCAAATAACTGTTCTTTTGAACGAGCAAATTCTACATGAGTCTGAGAGTTTCTTTTTCATAACTACGAAACTTTTGTCTATAGGCTTCAGGAACTAATTCATAACCTTTAAGGATTAAATCCTTCACTATATCATAATTTGATGCTTGCTCTACCGTCAATTGAGTGTAAATGTCCCTTGCCTTTCCAATCAAAACACTTTGAAGAAGTAAACTCCAATTTTCTTTTGGCCAGTTTAAATTTTCAGCAATTTTCTCAGAATGCAGAAAATATTTATCAACTTCTTTTTTCTGAAATGGTGGGACGAGACGTATTTGACGAGCCGCATCAAATTTTGATTGTGATTGTACAGGTGCATCTGCAGGACTTGTTCGCGACTGTAATTCCATATGCTCTATTTCTAACTGAAACTGTCTTTCTTTCTCTTCTCTCTCTAATTTTTCTAACTTTTCTCTCTCTAACTGAAACTGTCTTTCTTTCTCTCTTTCCTCTTTTTCTAATTCTAATTTCTTTAATTCCAGTTGATTTTGCAATTCTAATTTCTTTATTTCCAAATAATCAGCTGTTTCCTCAGCTAAATCAAAATCACTTTCATCCCAAAGTTGCTTGCCAACAAAATGTTTAATAATGAGTTTCTTAATTTCTAATTTCTTAACTTCTCCAAGATGTTTTAACTTTAATTTGTAGGAATTTACACAGCGCGAACAAATCCTCTTTGCGTAGTTCGTTAAATTCCTCTTGACTAGGCTCTAAGGCAAACTGTGCTGGGTCAAATGACATACTGATAATATACTACTAGTTCATTGACAACGTATAAATTTAGACCTATGTTGCAAAGCTGGAATGTAAACAAAGCTCGCGGGCAGGCCCCAAATTTCTGTTACGTCTAAACCATAATAGGAAAAACGCAACAGAAAAAATTTGTGAAATCGAGGATTAACAATCAAATATTTATTTACAATACTAAAATCACATACAAATTAAGTTAGGTTAATACAGCAAATAAATGAGAAATATAGTCTTACTGTTCAATGCTATACCGGTGTATCTCTCACAGTTCGTACCAACGTGCAAATCTCTATACAGTCCGTGCCGACGCGCAGAAATCGCGTTCCTATATTTTGATAGTCCACACCGTTCAGCCGTTGTCCAGTTTCCGTCAATTCAATTACGTAGATAACACAGCGGTCAAACACAGGAGTAATCCATCAGGAATATACAATCCAGCAGTCAGTAATCTCAGGCTAAGGTAATATCCAGTAACACAATCCAGTACATTCTATCAAATCAAGAAGCTTCCACCGGTACAGCAATGACGTATGATTTTAACCCAGATACGATCACAACCGCTTCTAGAAAGCTCCAAATAATTAACCCACAAAACAGTATGAAAACAAGCTTATAGATGTGTAGATGGCGCTGTGACCCAATTACCCTCATCATACGGGTCTCTTCGTAATTTGGCCATTTACAAATATGATAAATCGGTCACGACAGCTTCGAGAGAATTCTATGATTATAATCACAGAAGGTAAACTTTTACCTCAGCTCTATTGTTCTAGAACTATCTACAGTGACCAATTTTATACTGCAATGCCATGACAAGTTAAATCATACTGTTTTGACATGAACAGGAAATACAGAAGCAGTGGTGTGATATATAGATATATATATATATATCTCACCCTCTGGGGATTTCCTTCAGGGGTGCATGGCCAATCTTCATATAAGGTCCCCAAGCCTGGGCTTTTCCACACTGCCTTGATGAATCTAGGTAGATCTGAAAGTGATATTGAGACACAGATATGAATATTTCTTTGTGAATTCCATGCTATATGACCCAATAATTTTGACTGCAATTATAAGGTGAAGTGCATATTGCAATAGTTATTGAGAACAGTATCAATCAAAATTTTTTTCGCTGATTAAGTTATGAAAAAACCCCATTATAATTATATTTATAACTTACTTGCCATTACTAGCTTTACTCATCACCATCTGCAATACAGTTCTTCAAACCTCCATAGTTCCAGATTAACATGAACAAATGAACCTGCTTTTTGCACTTTATCCTGCATGTTTTTCTCTATTATTTTTCTCAGATGACTGTATGGTGGCGCCACCATTGGCCAATTAAAATATACAGGGCAGATAACTCTACTCAAAGTGTTGAACTGATGCCAGCAAAGCAACTGATAATCTAATAGACTACCTGGGGAAAAAATAATATTATCTGTAAATAATTGGTGATAATGAAGAAGGTAAAGTATTCCTTAATGAACTATTTTGTCTTGGAAATCATGTTAAAACTGATGTATTCTTCTTTTCTCCATTATGTCCAATTTTATTATAAAATCATTGCCTTGGACTGATTATAAAATCTAAATTCAACAAGGATTTCTTATATAAATATGATAATATTTTGATAACACTAATATTTGAGAGATTGATATTATTGATATCTTTAGTCAAATGGCAACCCATGGTACAGATCATTCTCTGAGAGACAAAGGTGTTCACAGTTCTGAGTAATATGTCATTAACCACAATATAAATGTCTTACACGGTTGCAGCTATTTTGAAGTGTGAAGTTCAAATCTGATGTTTATTGATTTCATGCAAATGACATGCGATTTGTTGTCACTGGGTGAAATCAAGGTAATGAGCCAACTTTCAGCTGGGAATTAAGCTCATTGAAACTTGTATAGTGCTAATTTATAACGTTATGTAACTTTTGTGGGAAAATTCCAATAATTTTTCATGAAAAATCAATATGGTTAGTAACAGTAGTAACCTAATAAGAGCACCATTCGATATAAAATTTTGTGTTTAGAACTCCTTTATATTTCAAAACCCAGCACAGGACATTTTATTTTTTCAGTTTGAAAGCTAGACACTGGGCCAGGGAGGAATGAATGTCTACAACAGTGTCAAAGCAGGGTTAGGGAAGAATGTATCACTTTCAAAAGTGTCGAATGTCAAAAGTGGGGTATAGTTAGGAATGTATGTCTATTCGAGTGTCAAAAATGCGGTTAGAGGAAAGTATGTCTAGTCGAGTGTCAAAGCGGGGTCAGTGAGAAAGGTATGTCTAGACGAGTGTCAAGGCTGCGACAGGGAGGAATGTATGTCTAGACGAGTGTCAAGGCTGCGACAGGGAGGAATGTATGTCCAGACGAGTGTCAAACCTGGGTTAGGGAGTCGTGAATAAATGTCTAGAAGTATGTCGAAGCGGGGATAGGGAATAATGTATTTCTAGTCGATTTTCAACGTGGAGTTAGGGATGAACGTATGTCGAGACGAGCGACAAAGCGGGTTGGGGAGGAATGAATGTCTTCAACAGTGTAAAACCAGGGGTCGGGAAAGAATGTATTTCTAGTCGGCCACTTTAGAGGAGGAGTGTGATGTCTAATAGAATATCAAAAGTGCGATTAGGGAGGAATGTATGTTCAGTCGAGTGTCCAAGCGGAGATAGGGACGAATTTTTGTGTGGACATGTGTCAAGCATTGTTAGGATTTGGGTTTAGGCACGATCCTTCCCTATCAGATTCAAGGTTATTTCAGCTATCAAGATAATGTGTACATCACTTTACAGGAGAGGTGTATGTCCAGTCGAGTGTAAAGTGCGGTGGGACAGAAATGTATGTCTACTCGAGTGTCAAGGCATGGATAGGGAGAAATGTTTGTTTAGATGAGTGTCAAAGCATGAATGTTTATAAGATTGTCAAAGCGGGGCCTAGGGAAGAATATATTGGTAGCCCAGTGTCAAAGCGGGTTAGGGAGGAACATATCTATAGACCAGCGTCAAAACAGGGCTAGGGATGAATGAATATCTACAAGAGTATCAAAGCCGGGCTAGGGAAGAAGTATTTCTAGTCGATCCTCTTTACACGAGGAGTGTGTGTCTCTTCGAATGTCCAAAGTGTTGTTAGGGAGGAATGTATGTCTGGTCGAATGTGTCAAAGCGGAGTTAGGAGGGGGGGGGGAGTTTTGTGTGGACAGGTGTCAAGCAGTGTTAGGAGTTAGTGTTAGGTACGATCCTTCACTATCAGTGTCAAAAGTGTGGCTAGGGAGTAATGTATATCTAGTCGAGTTAGGGAGGAATGAATGTCTATAAGTGTGTCAAAGCGGGGTTAGGGAATAATATATTTCTAGTCGAGAGTCAACGCGGAGTTAGGGAGGAACGTATGCCTAGACGAGCGTCAAAGCGGGTTAGGTAGAAATCTATGTCCAGACGGGCGTCAAAGTGGGGTAAGGGAGGAATGAATGTCTACAACAGTGTCGAAGCGGGGATTGGGGATAATGAATTCTAGATGAGCGTCAAAGCGAGGATAGGCATGGATGAATGTCTACAACAGTGTCACAGCGGGGTTAGGGAAGAATGTATTTTTAGTCGGTCACTGTAGAGGAGTGTATGTCTATTCGAATGTCAAAAGTGTGATTATAGGCAGGAATGTATGTATAGTCGAGTGTTAGGTTTAGTGAGGAATGTATCTCGAGATGAATGTCAAAGTTGGGTTAGCGAGGAATGAATGTATAGAAGAGTGTCAAAGCGGGGTTAGGAAAAAATATATTACTAGTCGAGTGTCAAAGCGGGGTTAGGGAGGAATGTATGTCTAATAGATGAGGAGTGTATGTCTATTCGAAAGTCGAAATCGCAGGTAGGGAGGGATGTATGTCTAGTCGAGCGTTGAAAGCAGGGCTAGGGAGGAATGTATGCGTGCACAGTGTCAAGCGGTGTTGGATTCAGGGTGTCGGAATGCTCATTCACTATCAGCTATCAAGATAACGTGTACATCACTTTAGAGGAGGAATGTATGTCTAATCGAGTGTTGAAGCGGGGTTAGGGGGGAAAGTATGTCTGGACGAGTGAGTGTCAAGACTGGGTTAAGGTGGAATGTATGTCTGCACGAGTGTCAAAGCTGAGTTAGAGACGAATGAATGTCTAGAAGTGTGTCAAAGCGATTTTAGGTAATGATGAATTCCAAACCGCCATCTCCAATCATCCGCTGAGGAAAACGAGAAGGTTATCAAATCGCCGTCTCTATCTGCCGCTAAATTATAATACTATCCAAAGTGCCGTATCTACCGCTGAGCAAAGTATCATATTCAAACTACCGTCTTCATTCCACCGCTGATGAAAAAGTATGAGTCAATATGTTAACAACCTACTGACAGCCTAAGTACCGTCTTCAATCTATCGCTGCATACTGTTTAATATTGTATTCCGTCTTCAATCCACCGCTGTACAAATGTAGTGTCAAAAGTACCGTCTCCGATCTACCGCTCAAAAAAGTATGTACTTGTAATGAGAAATTGAACCAATATACGTTATGACAAATTAAGCCCTTCACATATTTAAGCTTCAATCTGACGGTAGAAAGTCCCGCTTTGAATAAATACCCTCTGAGGAAAAAGAAATATTTCTGAGGACATTCCCTTAAAATGATTAAGAAAAGAATGCTTCTCTCGTGCTCCCTTACATGAAGTATCGACCAATCAGCCCACTTTGCTCCCATATTACGTGTGTTTCTGATCAGATTAGAATTTTTTCAATATTTTTTTCATACAAAGTGAAGTATGAACTATGATTTTTAAGGATTTTTAGACCCAAAAAAATTCCGTTTGGGTTGACCTTTAAGAGCATGTTTATCATAGGATATTTTCATACCTTTTTGTGCTGACTTTAAATTTGGCATGGCCAAATTACGTGCTTTGGTCAACCTGGTGCGAAAGTCTGACACATATTGTAAGAGATTACGTGAGTCAAGATCACTGTCTAGGAACTGTTCCTTTAGCTGTTTAAGTGATCCTCTAACTGTATGACCAAAGACTAATTTAAATGGACTGAAGCCTAAAGACTCTTGAACAGACTTCATCCCAGTTTTTCTCAGTGTCAAAACAATAAGTTCTAGTCATGTTCTTTAATGTCTGGTGAAATCTTTCTAGTGGGCCTTGGCTTTCTGGGTGGTATGCAAATGATTTGTACTGCTTTATTCCCAATTTTATGCATGACTTGTTGAAAGATTCCTGACATGAAATTAGATCCCTGATCAGACTGAACAGACTGGGGTAGGCCGACAAGTGTGAAAAACTTAACTAAGGCCTTAACAATAGTTTTTGCCTTAATATTCCGTAAAGGAATGGCCTCAGGGAACCTGGTTGAAGCACACATGATTGTTAACATGCATTGATTACCTGACTTTGTTTCTGGTAATGGACCAACACAATCTATAATCACCCTACTAAAGGCTTCCCCAAATGTAGGGATTGGTTGTAGAGGAGCCTTTGGTATGGTTTGGTTAGGAACTTGGAACTGTCCATGTCACTGTGCTGTTCATTAACCAGCTGTGATTTTGAAATTTTCCTTTAGAACATTCCAATTTGCTATCCAAATGTGGCTTATCAGCCTTATCATTTAAACACACAAAGGTGTCGGCCAAGCAAACGTCATCGATGATGTCATCTTTAAGAGCCTTTTCAGACTCCTCAGTCAATTTACTCATGGCTCTAGTAACTGCACAAGCAGGATACAAACTTTGAATTTCGTCTTCAACTGGATCATGGATCTGATCCAAACAAGGCGTGTCAGTTACAATCGGGTTAACTCCGACCTTATCTCCCGCAAGATCATTGCCAAGAAGTAATTGAACACCCTCAAATGGTAAACTACCTTTAATACCCACCGTAACAGGTCCAGAAATCAAGTCGGAAGACAGATGAATGTTATGGAGCGGAACGGGTGTATAATTTACAGAATCTACCCCTTTAATCAGGACATTACTGCCTGCAGATGAAGAATCAGAAAACGGCAAAATATCTGCCAACAAGAGAGACTGGGATGCACCCGTGTCTCGCAAAATCTTCACAGGAGTAGCATTATAAAAATCACTTGAAAGTGACACAAAACCATTGTGGATAAATGGTTAAAAAATCTCCATTTACCCACAGATTTTTTAATAATCCTCTCTCCATCCCAATCAAATATTCAAGTTACTTTACAAAACTTTCTGAAGTCCACTGTTATCCAACCCGTCAAGCCAATCTGAATCTTTATAGGCGACGAGTGCTGTCCAACTTATCATTTTATTCAACGAAGTCGAAGGCTCCGCGTATTTGGAACGTCTTGCCTCTGCATTTAAAGTCTTGTCTATCCCAGTCACTTTTTAAAGCCCGCCTAAAAGTCTATCTTATATAACACCTCAGTGTATATTGTTTAACAATAAGATTTTCGAAGGTGCATTCAATTTTCTTTTCGTCTTTCATCGACATTGCACTAACTTCCAATGCTGTAGACATGTGACAATTTCCTCTTTTAAGTAAAATCGTTATTATTTACTTAGGCCACCGAGCTCAAACAACATTTTTTTTTTAAATTATATTATAATCAGAGCTCAGCAATGTGACTCCGTCTATTCACCATTATATTATTTAATTTTTGTATATTTACTTCCTGCCAATATAATATTATACGTATTGGTATTTGGGATATAACCATCCCTCTGGGGTTTTATTCCCGCCAATCTCAGTTGTTCAACAATAATCTCTGCATATATATACATACTCTTATATTGTACATACTGTATGGTGATTAAAGATTTATTCATAACAGGATTTGAAAAACTGTCAACCTTATCCTTGATAGAACTAATAGGAACAGTGTCCTTGGCCATCTTAACGTCATATAAACTATGAACGTCACTAACCTGCTTGGGTAAAGATCTTGAAGTGAGGAAACCACTGGGCTTTTGAAAGGCTTGATCTTGTTGTCTTCTTTTCAATTTAAAACAATGAACCATTAAATGGCCGTCCCGCTTACAATAACTGCAAACGGGAGACTTATTTTGAGTGTTAAAAGTGGGTGACTGAGAATTTGTGTTTGACCTTTGACCTTTGTAACTGGGGTTAAAAGTTTTAGGCCTTGAGAAAGAACTGGATGTGTTACCTGAGATGTTAGACTGGAATGAACTTGGCTTAACAGCATTGACAAATGATAATTTGTGTGTCAGAGCGTATTCATCAGCAAATCGTGCTGCTTCGTCTAAAGTGAGGCATTCTTTTCATCAAGAAATGTCCTAATATCACCATGGATACACCTTCCTCTAAATTCCTCTACCAGCATAAGCTGTCTAAGGTTTTCAAAGTTGTCAATTTTAACCGAAGCACACCACCTATCAAATAACTGTTCTTTTGAACGAGCAAATTCTACATGAGTCTGAGAGTTTCTTTTTCATAACTACGAAACTTTTGTCTATAGGCTTCAGGAACTAATTCATAACCTTTAAGGATTAAATCCTTCACTATATCATAATTTGATGCTTGCTCTACCGTCAATTGAGTGTAAATGTCCCTTGCCTTTCCAATCAAAACACTTTGAAGAAGTAAACTCCAATTTTCTTTTGGCCAGTTTAAATTTTCAGCAATTTTCTCAGAATGCAGAAAATATTTATCAACTTCTTTTTTCTGAAATGGTGGGACGAGACGTATTTGACGAGCCGCATCAAATTTTGATTGTGATTGTACAGGTGCATCTGCAGGACTTGTTCGCGACTGTAATTCCATATGCTCTATTTCTAACTGAAACTGTCTTTCTTTCTCTTCTCTCTCTAATTTTTCTAACTTTTCTCTCTCTAACTGAAACTGTCTTTCTTTCTTTCTTTCCTCTTTTTCTAATTCTAATTTCTTTAATTCCAGTTGATTTTGCAATTCTAATTTCTTTATTTCCAAATAATCAGCTGTTTCCTCAGCTAAATCAAAATCACTTTCATCCCAAAGTTGCTTGCCAACAAAATGTTTAATAATGAGTTTCTTAATTTCTAATTTCTTAACTTCTCCAAGATGTTTTAACTTTAATTTGTAGGAATTTACACAGCGCGAACAAATCCTCTTTGCGTAGTTCTTCAAATTCCTCTTGACTAGGCTCTAAGGCAAACTGTGCTGGGTCAAATGACATACTGATAATATACTACTAGTTCATTGACAATGTATAAATTTAGACCTATGTTGCAAAGCTGGAATGTAAACAAAGCTCGCGGGAAGGCCCCAAATTTCTGTTACGTCTAAACCATAATAGGAAAAACGCAACAGAAAAAATTTGTGAAATCGAGGATTAACAATCAAATATTTATTTACAATACTAAAATCACATACAAATTAAGTTAGGTTAATACAGCAAATAAATGAGAAATATAGTCTTACTGTTCAATGCTATACCGGTGTATCTCTCACAGTTCGTACCAACGTGCAAATCTCTATACAGTCCGTGCCGACGCGCAGAAATCGCGTTCCTATATTTTGATAGTCCACACCGTTCAGCCATTGTCCAGTTTCCGTCAATTCAATTACGTAGATAACACAGCGGTCAAACACAGGAGTAATCCATCAGGAATATACAATCCAGCAGTCAGTAATCTCAGGCTAAGGTAATATCCAGTAACACAATCCAGTACATTCTATCAAATCAAGAAGCTTCCACTGGTACAGCAATGACGTATGATTTTAACCCAGATACGATCACAACCGCTTCTAGAAAGCTCCAAATAATTAACCCACAAAACAGTATGAAAACAAGCTTATAGATGTGTAGATGGCGCTGTGACCCAATTACCCTCATCATACGGGTCTCTTCGTAATTTGGCCATTTACAAATATGATAAATCGGTCACGACAGCTTCGAGAGAATTCTATGATTATAATCACAGAAGGTAAACTTTTACCTCAGCTCTATTGTTCTAGAACTATCTACAGTGACCAATTTTATACTGCAATGCCATGACAAGTTAAATCATACTGTTTTGACATGAACAGGAAATACAGAAGCAGTGATGTGATATATAGATATATATATATATCTCACCCTCTGGGGATTTCCTTCAGGGGTGCATGGCCAATCTTCATATAAGGTCCCCAAGCCTGGGCTTTTCCACACTGCCTTGATGAATCTAGGTAGATCTGAAAGTGATATTGAGACACAGATATGAATATTTCTTTGTGAATTCCATGCTATATGACCCAATAATTTTGACTGCAATTATAAGGTGAAGTGCATATTGCAATAGTTATTGAGAACAGTATCAATCAAAATTTTTTTCGCTGATTAAGTTATGAAAAAACCCCATTATAATTATATTTATAACTTACTTGCCATTACTAGCTTTACTCATCACCATCTGCAATACAGTTCTTCAAACCTCCATAGTTCCAGATTAACATGAACAAATGAACCTGCTTTTTGCACTTTATCCTGCATGTTTTTCTCTATTATTTTTCTCAGATGACTGTATGGTGGCGCCACCAGTGGCCAATTAAAATATACAGGGCAGATAACTCTACTCAAAGTGTTGAACTGATGCCAGCAAAGCAACTGATAATCTAATAGACTACCTGGGGAAAAAATAATATTATCTGTAAATAATTGGTGATAATGAAGAAGGTAAAGTATTCCTTAATGAACTATTTTGTCTTGGAAATCATGTTAAAACTGATGTATTCTTCTTTTCTCCATTATGTCCAATTTTATTATAAAATCATTGCCTTGGACTGATTATAAAATCTAAATTCAACAAGGATTTCTTATATAAATATGATAATATTTTGATAACACTAATATTTGAGAGATTGATATTATTGATATCTTTAGTCAAATGGCAACCCATGGTACAGATCATTCTCTGAGAGACAAAGGTGTTCACAGTTCTGAGTAATATGTCATTAACCACAATATAAATGTCTTACACGGTTGCAGCTATTTTGAAGTGTGAAGTTCAAATCTGATGTTTATTGATTTCATGCAAATGACATGCGATTTGTTGTCACTGGGTGAAATCAAGGTAATGAGCCAACTTTCAGCTGGGAATTAAGCTCATTGAAACTTGTATAGTGCTAATTTATAACGTTATGTAACTTTTGTGGGAAAATTCCAATAATTTTTCATGAAAAATCAATATGGTTAGTAACAGTAGTAACCTAATAAGAGCACCATTCGATATAAAATTTTGTGTTTAGAACTCCTTTATATTTCAAAACCCAGCACAGGACATTTTATTTTTTCAGTTTGAAAGCTAGACACTGGGCCAGGGAGGAATGAATGTCTACAACAGTGTCAAAGCAGGGTTGGGGAAGAATGTATCACTTTCAAAAGTGTCGGATGTCAAAAGTGGGGTATAGTTAGGAATGTATGTCTATTCGAGTGTCAAAAATGCGGTTAGAGAGGAAAGTATGTCTAGTCGACTGTCAAAGCGGGGTCAGTGAGAAAGGTATGTCTAGACGAGTGTCAAGGCTGCGACAGGGAGGAATGTATGTCTAGACGAGTGTCAAGGCTGCGACAGGGAGGAATGTATGTCCAGACGAGTGTCAAACCTGGGTTAGGGAGTCGTGAATAAATGTCTAGAAGTATGTCGAAGCGGGGATAGGGAATAATGTATTTCTAGTCGATTTTCAACGTGGAGTTAGGGATGAACGTATGTCTAGACGAGCGACAAAGCGGGTTGGGGAGGAATGAATGTCTTCAACAGTGTAAAACCAGGGGTCGGGAAAGAATGTATTTCTAGTCGGCCACTTTAGAGGAGGAGTGTGATGTCTAATAGAATATCAAAAGTGCGATTAGGGAGGAATGTATGTCCAGTCGAGCGGAGATAGGGACGAATTTTTGTGTGGACATGTGTCAAGCATTGTTAGGATTTGGGTTTAGGCACGATCCTTCCCTATCAGATTCAAGGTTATTTCAGCTATCAAGATAATGTGTACATCACTTTACAGGAGAGGTGTATGTCCAGTCGAGTGTAAAGTGCGGTGGGACAGAAATGTATGTCTACTCGAGTGTCAAGGCATGGATAGGGAGAAATGTTTGTTTAGATGAGTGTCAAAGCATGAATGTTTATAAGATTGTCAAAGCGGGGCCTAGGGAAGAATATATTGGTAGCCCAGTGTCAAAGCGGGTTAGGGAGGAACATATCTATAGACCAGCGTCAAAACAGGGCTAGGGATGAATGAATATCTACAAGAGTATCAAAGCCGGGCTAGGGAAGAAGTATTTCTAGTCGATCCTCTTTACACGAGGAGTGTGTGTCTCTTCGAATGTCCAAAGTGTTGTTAGGGAGGAATGTATGTCTGGTCGAATGTGTCAAAGCGGAGTTAGGAGGGGGGGGGGAGTTTTGTGTGGACAGGTGTCAAGCAGTGTTAGGAGTTAGTGTTAGGTACGATCCTTCACTATCAGTGTCAAAAGTGTGGCTAGGGAGTAATGTATATCTAGTCGAGTTAGGGAGGAATGAATGTCTATAAGTGTGTCAAAGCGGGGTTAGGGAATAATATATTTCTAGTCGAGAGTCAACGCGGAGTTAGGGAGGAACGTATGCCTAGACGAGCGTCAAAGCGGGTTAGGTAGAAATCTATGTCCAGACGGGCGTCAAAGTGGGGTAAGGGGGGAATGAATGTCTACAACAGTGTCGAAGCGGGGATTGGGGATAATGAATTCTAGATGAGCGTCAAAGCGAGGATAGGCATGGATGAATGTCTACAACAGTGTCACAGCGGGGTTAGGGAAGAATGTATTTTTAGTCGGTCACTGTAGAGGAGTGTATGTCTATTCGAATGTCAAAAGTGTGATTATAGGCAGGAATGTATGTATAGTCGAGTGTTAGGTTTAGTGAGGAATGTATCTCGAGATGAATGTCAAAGTTGGGTTAGCGAGGAATGAATGTATAGAAGAGTGTCAAAGCGGGGTTAGGAAAAAATATATTACTAGTCGAGTGTCAAAGCGGGGTTAGGGAGGAATGTATGTCTAATAGATGAGGAGTGTATGTCTATTCGAAAGTCGAAATCGCAGGTAGGGAGGGATGTATGTCTAGTCGAGCGTTGAAAGCAGGGCTAGGGAGGAATGTATGCGTGCACAGTGTCAAGCGGTGTTGGATTCAGGGTGTCGGAATGCTCATTCACTATCAGCTATCAAGATAACGTGTACATCACTTTAGAGGAGGAATGTATGTCTAATCGAGTGTTGAAGCGGGGTTAGGGGGGAAAGTATGTCTGGACGAGTGAGTGTCAAGACTGGGTTAAGGTGGAATGTATGTCTGCACGAGTGTCAAAGCTGAGTTAGAGACGAATGAATGTCTAGAAGTGTGTCAAAGCGATTTTAGGTAATGATGAATTCCAAACCGCCATCTCCAATCATCCGCTGAGGAAAACGAGAAGGCTATCAAATCGCCGTCTCTATCTGCCGCTAAATTATAATACTATCCAAAGTGCCGTATCTACCGCTGAGCAAAGTATCATATTCAAACTACCGTCTTCATTCCACCGCTGATGAAAAAGTATGAGTCAATATGTTAACAACCTACTGACAGCCTAAGTACCGTCTTCAATCTATCGCTGCATACTGTTTAATATTGTATTCCGTCTTCAATCCACCGCTGTACAAATGTAGTGTCAAAAGTACCGTCTCCGATCTACCGCTCAAAAAAGTATGTACTTGTAATGAGAAATTGAACCAATATACGTTATGACAAATTAAGCCCTTCACATATTTAAGTTTCAATCTGACGGTAGAAAATCCCGCTTTGAATAAATACCCTCTGAGGAAAAAGAAATATTTCTGAGGACATTCCCTTAAAATGATTAAGAAAAGAATGCTTCTCTCGTGCTCCCTTACATGAAGTATCGACCAATCAGCAACACGCACATATGTTGAGAGGAGGGCTACACATCCGTAGTGCGGACACGATGATACTCGTCTAGTAATTTCCCGTCTGTCAGTATCAGTATTTCACGTGATGATATAATCTTCAGTTTTCTGGAAATATGGTAAATAGCCTGTTGGTAGCTCACTTCAATTTTCCCATTGCTGTTAGTTTCCCAGTCAAACCAAATTGCCTCAGCTCGATTGGACCAGTTTTATAGAGAGATTTTGACAGCTGATCTAGATGTTGATAGCCACGTATATGGTTGACAGTGTACACCGACTCTGCAGATACTTCTCTCTAATGAGTTAGATGTTGACTTCTAGCACGCCAATTCAAATTGTTAGTTGTTATTCAATCTATGACATTTTAATCGGCGAGTTCCAAAAGAATGAATTCACATAATTTTGAGCACATTCTTCTCCGATAAATGACCCTGTATCGGTACTCCGAGATTGGTGGATCAGCCGCAATAATGTGCCAAGACCAGTTTTATAGAGAGATTTTGACAGCTGATCTAGATGTTGATAGCCACGTATATGGTTGACAGTGTACACCGATTCTACAGATACTTCTCTCTAATGAGTTAGATGGTAAATTCTATAGCACGCCAATTCAAATTGTTTGTTGTTATTCAATCTATGACATTTTAATCGGCGAGTTCCAAAAGAATGAATTCACATAATTTTGAGCACATTCTTCTCCGATAAATGACCCTGTATCGGTGAGGATATATTCAAGTCATTGAGCAGATTTTTTGAACTCCCTTTTGAAAAGCATCGAAAATTCTTCCTGCCAATATATGATAGCTTGCTTGTAGTTTCTTTTCGGACATTTTATTACTCATCATAGACTTATAGACAATTTTGTTGCTTTGCAGAGGTTAATTTGGTTGGGTCTTTCATGGATATTTTCATTGTACATGCCTAAAAACGGTTTTTTTCCAGCCGGTACTAAAATTAAATCCACCCATCATGCCCATCTAGACTGTTAAATGAAAGGTGGAGCTTATTTGGTATGTGCTGGATGATGGCGGTGAGAACTCTCTCAGATAGCGCCATGTCTCTCTGCCATGAACACGTCAGGTTCCATGACCGATAGAACAGACTTTCTTCAATAGACTTTCTTCAACGTCCCAGATCACTTCAAATTGCCCTGCTTCCTCTCACAGGTTGGTACCAGTTTTCTGTCACCCGTTTCACCGGCGAGAACGCTCTTCATACAGCTTTATTCGTCTTCACCATGAACACTTCAGGGTCCCTGACATATAATAAACTGGCTTGTGAGTGACTTCTTCCTTCAAGTTCCAATCTGGTAGATGGGGCTGGATCGTATCTATCACCAGTACCGTATAGTGTTTCAATATATCAGCAGCCAAATTCCATAACCCTTGAAATATTATTAGTCGATGTGTACAGTTCTGTGTCAGCGGGAACTTTTGGTAACAGTCTATGTTGATATCACAGACCAGGAAGAATATAAATACTGGGCGGTGAGTTGATTCGGTTCCTGATTTTTGTTTAGGCCTGATTTAACATTTGGCGGATACCAAAATCCGGTCGGCGACGCTGTATAGTAGCACTTGATTGATGGGCTATATACAGTAAATCAGAACAGAAAAATCAGTATGTCGGACCATCGGAGTTCACATATATCTAACATGTCTGCATGTCAGGACGTAGTTGCGAAATGGACTAGGTGTTCGAGTCTCTCGGCCACACCTGCTTCGTGTAGGCTCTGTCATTTCATCTTCATTTTCGGAACTGGCCAAAGGTGGTCAGTTACACGTGAGTCCGTAGTTCGTTGTCTGAGAGCGCTTGGTGTTCTCGTGCCCGTCTGCATGTTGGGGTAATCCACGGGGTATGGAACGACTCTCCTCTGCCGATCCTCCAGCTCTTTTTCGACCTCATCGTCGGCGTCATGCATTGCTGCTTTCTCCGGCAATAGTCCGTTGATGGCAAGGTTTAAGGCGGTCCTGATGAACCACATGGATGCGCCCGTCCTCGCCTTGGATGCGGTAAGTAACGTCAGATATATAGCCTCTTTCACAGTGAAGGGGACCAGCCATCGGTCTCTCAGCTTCGGGTTATTTCCTTCGCGTTATTTCCTTCGCGTTTTTTCGTGGCGTGTAAGTATACCAAATCGTCCGAAGAATAGGTGTTGTGATTAGCTCGGGCATTGTATATTTTCTTCTGTCTTCTAAGGTCCTTTCCAGCCGTTTCCCTTGCGTTTTGAGGACTCTCAGCCAGCTCATCACGTAGATTATCCACTCAAGCAACAAGTTCGCTCTTCTCAGCCGGTGATGCTCCGAGCGTCAGGTGAGAAGGTAAAGTCACTTCTCCCCCAAGCATCATCATATTTGGTGACAGTCCCGTTGTTTTGTGGGCCGTGGACCGATATGCCAGAAGAACGAGGGGTATCTGGTTTTCTCACTCCCCGGGATGTCGACCGACACCAGCATGTAACATCTGTGACAATGTTCGATTAAACCTATCGATCATTCTGTTGGTCTAGGGGTGGTAAGCGGTTGTCCTTGTTTTGCGAATATCCAGAATCCTGCACATCCCGTCGAACAGACGGCTTTCAAATTGGCGACTACGGTCCGAGTGGATGAAAGTAGGGACGCCCAACCTGGATACATAATGGTCCACTATTGCTTGTGACGGTAGATGGTTCCTAATTAGGTAGAGTCACTGCCTCGACCCAGCGGGTAAAGTAGTCTCCTATCACAAGTATATATATGCATTCCCGCTTTCCGTCACAGGTCCAAAAAAGTCTACGGCTATTCTCTCACCTGGACTTTCAGTCGTCTGTCCTCGGTGTGGCCCTCTGGGTTTCTTGACCGCAATGACTGCACACTCCACAAATTCTGCAACAGTGTCGAACATCTGTTTGAAGATACGATCGGGTGTAGGCCTGCCGCATTTTTGATATCATCTTCATATAATGACGGAAGTATTTTACGAAATAACACACCGCTTCGGACTTTGAAAGGACTCGTTCCTCCCACAGCTCCGATTTCGAAGTTACTGGTGTCAGTATCGATGATGAAGGATTCCTTCCAGTCGTCAGGGTATCGAACGCGTTTTGGGCCTCTTTGTCTCACACTTTCTTCCCAGTAAGCTGATGCAATGGAGCGGCGATGGTAGCAAAGTCACGTATGAACCACCGGTAGAACCTACAGAGGCCCAGGGAGCTGCGGACAGGGACCGGCCATTCTTGAACAGATATAATCTTATCAGGGTCTGTTCGTCCTCAGAGACAACGTACATCACCTCTCGTGTACCTATGGTAAACTTGGAAGGTTATAGATTTAGGCCGTGTTGCTGCAACCTGACGAAGACCTCTTCCAATCTCTGCATCATCTGCTCAAACGTGCGGCCAAAAACGATCACGTCGTCAAGGTAAATTAAGCAGGTTTCATAGTTGAGTCCGGCTAGGGCGGCTTCCGTCAGACGCTCGAATATCCCTGGAGCATTACACAAGCCAAAGGGCATAACCTGGCATTGGTATCGCCCCTTCATCTTGGCGAATGTGATCTTGCTTTTGTCCTCGGGTGTAATGCCAACCTGCCAGTAACTAGACATGAGAACCAAAGTACTCCACCAAATAGACCCGGACATATGGTCTAGCAGATCCTTTATACGTGGTATAGGGTGGACGTCCTTCTCCGTGACCTGGTTCAAGGCCCTATAATCCACGCAGAAGCCCATTGAGCACTATGGGCGCAGAACATCGTCCTGTCGCTGGTTCTATCATCCCCCTCTCCAGCATCTCGTCCACCTGTTTGTCGATTTCTTGTCTGCCGTATATTGGTGGTCGACGAGGTGGTATGCGGATTGGAGATGCATTACCCGTCTTGAAGTGATGCTGGACCAGGCTGGTGCGTCCATTATCGCTGTCGTCTTTCGCAAATAAGGTTGAGTACTTGGTGACTAATTTTTCTACCTTGAAGGGCTGTCAGTCCGTCAACGTGTTGCTGGACTCCGTTCAGATGTTCTAAGCACCCGGCTGATGGTATCTTCTTTCCTACCCTTGTCAGTTTGGTATATGGTCCGTCTTTCTCGGTGCTTGTTTGAGACACGACATCAACTGCATCAACCCTGGAAAGGCTACCACATAAGGTGTCATCTTTTATTACTGCCGGTTCGCTAGATAGGTTACGGAATCTCACAGTTAAATTTCCGTCAGAATTCACTTGAGACAGCGTCCTCGCCATGATCGACCCCGTCCTTTGTGTGAATTGCAGTTCGTTCTCTGTCACGCGGACTTCTCCTCCTGATGCTCCTTTTGCGTTAACAGTAGTGACCATCTGGGTACCTAGTTGTATGGTAAATGTTTCTGGTGCGGACACTCGATGACAGCCCGGAAATCTCTCAGCCCCACATTGGATGAATCATTCCCGATCTACAGGCGGTGACCTACGGCGTCAATCGCGCAGTGGTGTTTCGTTAGAAAGTCGTATCCCAATAAGGCATCAAACGTAAGTGTTCCAACCACCTTTTTCTGCTTACGCATTACTCCTCCAATGATTAGCTTAAATTCGCCTCGCCTTCGAGATCCATGTCCGTTCCATCGGCCATTCGAAGGCAGGGAAAGAAAGATATACTCACTGGCTTCATGTTCTAATTGGTCGTAGACGTCTTTGTTAAGAATCCTGATTGAGGCTCCTGTATCTACGCAACATGACATCACTGTTGGGCCAATACGTACCGAAAGATAAAGTCTAGCCTCTCCTGGGGAATTCGCCTTCTGTACTGCCGAATGACCCTCAGGATTAGGCGGTCGTCTTCGGATCTGTGAACGGGATCGCTGGAAATGATCGCATTGACCGCACTCTCAGTAACACCTCGATCCGGTTTCACGGCGTTGTCGATTGAAATACGATCCCATTTGCTGCCGTGGCTGTGAAGATTTGGTTTTAACTTTGGTTATCCGGTCTACCAACTCCATTCTTAGTTCTTTCATCTGGGAAGTAAGTTCGTCTTCTTCTTTGGCACTGGGTTTCTCTTCCTCTCCCTTTCCTGTGCTCTTTGCGGTATGAGTGATCCTCCGACGCTGGACTGTACGGTAAGCTTCTGCTTCTGCCGATGTGTGTACCGCGGCATCCAATGATTTGGGATGGGATTGTCAAACCTGGAACCTTAGATCGTCACCCTCTGCTTCTGAGAATTGGTCCTTAGGCAGTGTATCTTGGAACGTCATCCCCAGCATCAGGTTAGGCGAGCTGAGAGAGAGAGAGAGAGAATTAAGGTGTAATGTCGCGTACAGCAATATTTCAGCTATATAGCGACGATCAAACACAATTCTAAGTACTCAGGTGGGTCTCCACAGTTTCGTAGTAATGGCCCCGGTCTAATTTCATAACACGATAGACTGTCCGTGTTCTGCTACATCATAATTCTTCTTAATAGCTTATATCTATAATACCATCCTATTCAGCATTATCAACGCTTCAAACGAGCACGTACAGATCGATGGCTGGCTTCGTCTACACGGTGATCGGGATCATGGAGTAAATTTTGCCCTGCCTCACTTATGCCCCATGGGTGTGCCTAAAAACCAGGACTCATTTACGGGAAGAAAATCTGACAAAAAACGGGCAGGTGGACCCCCACTTTTTTTTGCCTTTTTAAGTTGAGACCGGGCCTGGAAACGTGAGTAAGAAGTTTAATTGAAATCGCTCTTATAGATTTTTCTGGAAATTGAGCCGAATTTGACCATTTTTCGACATTTTAAGGGGTTTTCTTGGGAAAATGAAGCAAGCTTGGAGGGGAATGTTTGAGATTCATTTTTCTATATCATAGCAGTGCTATATCTTAAAATAATAGCTTAATCATGCTCTTTCAGAAAATATATACATATAAGTGATTTGGGTTGAAGAGTTTACGAAAACTGGTGGCCGAAAAACGGACCCATGGTCTAATCCTTGCCGAATGGAAGAATCCGTGGAGTGCACCTTTTAAGGCATAATAGTGGAGTCTATGCATTATCACAATGTAGACTCCATTACGGAGCGTAGATGTGTCAATACGCCAGATTGTTTAATTTTGACTGCCTAGTTACCTCTGAAGTGCTATTTTCCAAGTCCGGTGGAAAGAAGACCAGGAGTTCGATTAATATACCCACAGTGTGGCCGTTAGAATACTTTTGAAGTTAGTGCATACTGTATTCCGTACAGAAGTTATCTCCCCCTGGAATGAGATTTCGGTAGATATTATGGCAGCACTAGGTCCTATCAGAATGATATAAATTTTCCAGAGCTATTTTCTTTACAAGGAAACCCATTTACAGTCCAAAAAGGGTGGAACGGTTGTTCATATTTTATGAATTATTTCTTAAGTTTCTGAAGCATTTCCCATGTTTCTAGGAGAAAATTTAGTGCAAAATTATCAAATGTTAGACTTGGTTACATCACGTATTTGCATTCGACCTCCATATTGCCGAATGGATGTCTATTATTAAGAGCAGATGGCTTAATTTTGAGTTTTGTTCTCGAAAATCCTGCTGGAGTTGGCAAAAGTGATTAAAACAAAGATGAGGTACGGGGAAAGTTATCCATCGAATTTCCCACAATAATATGTATAACTGGCGAGTGTTGTATACCGCCATACTCGCAAAAAAAACCAGATTACGATAAATGTGTATAATTAATTTCGCGAAAAACACCCTGCCCCTTAAGGTGGCTCTCCACAGTTTCGTATTAATGGCCCCGGTCTAATTTCATAATACGATAGACTGCCCGTGTTCTGCTACATCATAATTCTTCTTGTCTTCTTAATAGCTTATATCTATAATACCATCCTATTCAGCATTATCAACGCTTCAAACGAGCACGTACAGATCGATGGCTGGCTTCGTCTACACGGTGAACGGGATCATGGAGTAAATTTTGTCCTGCCTCAGTTATGCCCCTTGGGTGTGCCTAAAAACCAGGAATCATTTACGGGAAGAAAATCTGACAAAAAACGGGCAGGTTGACCCCCACTTTTCTTGCCTTTTTAAGTTGGGACCGGGCCTGGGAACGTGAGTAAGTTTAATTGAAATCGCTCTTATATATTTTGTCCTTTTGTTCTACGAAAAATGAAGCAAGCTTGGAGGGGAGTGTTTGAGATTCATTTTTCTATATCATAGCAGTGCTATGTCTTAAAATAATAGCGTAATCACGTTCTTTCAGAAAATATATACATATAAGTGATTTGGGTTGAAGAGTTTACGACAACTGGTGGCCGAAAAACGAACCCATGGTCTATTCTTTGCCGAATGGAAGAATCCCTGGAGTGCACCCTCAAGCCAATAACTTAGTAATATAACACATTAAAACATACACACATTAAAACTTATGCAACAAACCGATTTCTCTCAAATAACCCAAGATGCAGTCTTCCCTCACCCGACCAAAAGGATCTTCCAATGTAGTCGCTCGATAAAAAACATCTCTTACAATCTTAAAATCTATGCAGTCCATAAGGATATGTTTCACCGTGAGATCTTCGTGGCAGTGAAGTGAATATTCGTGAGTTAATCGTGTATGGCCGATTCTACATCGCCTGATCATGGCTTGATCGAAACGTTTCTGGCTGGTCAGATGAGTATAACCTACAGTTTTTTTGAACTCATGAAGCTTGTTATTATTCACAGTATTCCATAAAGATTGAAACAGCCGTCTCACATAAGCACAGCCAGAGGGTCTGAAATCGCTCTGTGGGATCCCAACAGGATCAACCTCATCATCTAGGACTGTCTTAACCATTCTAGCAGCCTCAGTATTACCTTTGATGCCAACGTGTCTAGGCAACCAACAAAACACAGTATCAATCTGTTGATCAAATCTACAGTCATATAATTGTAGAATATCCAAGATAGTGGGATGAGTCGAAGTTCCACTTTTAATCGCTTGAAGACATGACAGTGAATCTGAAAATATGACATTTTCCCCTTCTAGTGGACCCAATACCTTCCAAAGCTAACATCGCTTTTGCTTCTGCAGTGAATATCAAACTTTTACCTGGTAGTCGACAGGTTTTACTTTTGGAAGTAAAGATTGTAGCACATGCTACTCTCTTACCATCTTTAGACCCATCTGTATAAATAGCCTGATGTGATCTGTATTTTTCTAAATTCTTGTGTATACAAGAGCTGACACGTTTTTGCCTTTTTATATTTCGTTAGTGTAATATCCACTTCTGGTTAAGCCAACTGCCACGGTGGAATTGGTAAGAGCTTATTAGATAAAATTTGACTAAGCTTAATATCAGCTGCTATAATGTGTGTAGTTTCACACAAATTCCAAGAGGAGGAATAATGGATGGTTTCTTTAAATGGAGATCCGCGAACTGAGGTTTGAAAACACAGTTATATGCACGATTCGATTGATTTGATCGCAATTTTGTGATATATTGCAGTGATAGTTCAATTCTTCGAAGTTCTAAAAGAAATTCATCTGTTTCGACATATAGAACAAGGCGTGTAATGCTGAAACCTAGTTCGGACAGCCCTTCATCTTTCTGTCGAAATCTTGCTTTCAGTTGTGATTTATACAAATCTGTTTGGTTTGGTGGTGCGAAACGGCGCTCTAGAGCGGATACTAGACTAGCATAATCTACCTCCCCTTGTTTGCACTTCAATGTGGTGAGGACCCCCGTAGTGATACGGCTAGGTACTGTCCTCTCTTCGTATCTCCCCATCGATTTAAAAGCAGCACAATGGCTAACGTGTACGAGGTAGTCCCTCCACGGACAGGAACCATCGTACGTGGACACTTTTACTAGAGAGAGAGAGAGAGTGAGCGAGAGAGAATTACGTTTTAACGTCAACAGCTTTCGATGACTTCACTATTGGTACGGTTTCCATGGGTCCTCGTGGTTCTCAAGGCTGGTTTTGGCTCGTCCCCATCCCGTTCCGGTTCCGGGTCATCCATCTTCATGTTCTTGGAAGTTTCTACGCCTTCTTCCGTCTTTTATGAGACCCGTTGTTGACCAAACAGGCCAATGACTGCTTTCGGGCAGTCTTGTATTTCCCTGGTGGCTGTGATGAGACCCTGGGTATTATCGTCTATCTTCTCCATTCCGCACGTCCTGAAGGATGACTCGTTGGTTTCCTCTTCCGTAGGTGCTGCATCGGCTGGCATTTGTTCTTCGATACCCCGTTCTCGGTTTTGTCTCTTTCTCTGAGGCCGGATGTTGAGCGCCTGAGTTTCGTCTTCGAACGTGAGTGGCGTCACTGGCGCCTGGCGTATTTGTGAAGTATTCATCGTTGGAGTTATCGGCGCCCATAGTCCGGTGTTCCCTCCTGTTTCGTCATTGATCAGCAACACACGGCCTGTGGACATCGAATTCTTTTTTCTTGATATGTCCGGACAGGAGTAGTCCAGCAATGGGTTGGAGGAACGGCTTTCCAACGTACCCTGGGCCTGGTGCAGATGGAGTCTGTTCGTAGCCTAAATGGATCAAGGCTGCTGTCTCTCCGTCTCCGGGTCTCGTCGCCAGGATTGATTGGTTGGGTGAAGACTCTGCTTTTCCGCCTTCCACGAGCAAGCTGTTTTCACATCGTCACTCTCCTGTGAATCTCGAATGCCAGCAATCCCACTGCTGTGCCACCAGTGTTTCTTGTAACGTGTGCGACGTTAAAACTTAATTCTCAGTCTCTCTGTCTTTTCTCCAGCACCCCATTAGTATCCCCAGGTTATTATCGTTACTGAAATATGTCGCGAGTATTAAGAACCGTCCTTCCCCTTACATCCGAGGTGAGAGTTGACTTGACGTCTGTGAATCGGGCCAAACACTTCATCGAAAACGTTACCCACCCAAAACCTTGACTGATGGACAAAATTAAAACGGATGTTAACCGATGAGCTCGATGACATTTTCATTCACATGGAGAATGCCATCTACGTATTCGTGGTCCATCCTTCGCTCGCGTGCGGCGTTGCCAGGGGCCACCAGAGGTTTCACCGAAGGTCCCTATCTATGGACGGCCTTAAAGAAAGTGGTGCCTATTGTGGATCAGCTGTAACATTTACATCAGAGGAAGGCTCAGTCGTCCAGTTAGACTGGTCTTTTGCTTTGGAGGACGCACTGGCTGAGCCGAATGAGGAAATTATCAAACTATATAAAAAGTAGGACGACGAGAGGGAGTATCCGACTGTCACCTCCATCACATACAAAGATTGTATGTCGAAACGTCGGAGGACGATGACAAAGACTACCCGGATATGCTCAGTCAACTCCGTCCATACAAAATGGAGGCAGAGACCGCAAGCTGAGAACTGAGCGATGTGTCGGCACGTTGTATTATAGTCCCGGGAGTTCGGCCGACTATCGAGCGACAAAACCCCAGGGGATACAAGTACGAGATTCGTTATCAAAAGAAATATCTTCACACAATGATTGGCGACGGAGTTTTAATAGGGAATGCGAGAAATCTTCATTCTACATACGGTAACTATTACAAGCGTCTAGTCCGTCATTCATAATCCAGCCGTCGTCCATTAGAGAATACTCGCGTCCATAATCCAAAGACCTATTCCTTTTTCCATATAACAGTATTAGCACCAAATTCAAAAAGACTATCATAGTATACAAAAACATAGGCTTGTTTCCTGCAATAGAGAAGTGGTCAACAGTTTTCAATGATGCCGGCAAGACATCATGATGTTCCAAAAATATCAAATCCGTATCGCTGATCAGTATTCTTAATCCATAATATTCGTTGTAAAGTCGTCATATCAGATTTTGCAGGTTTAACCGTTTGTAACTAATTACCACCCGGCATTGTTTCTCCTTCAAAGGACAAGGAGCTGTCAGTGTGAACATGTGTCACTGCGAACAATGATAGCTATCGAAGGTGATCTGGCAGACTTAGTATCTGGTTCTCAAGCGACAAGCCTTAAATTGGGAGCTTCTAAGTAACCTACTCCATACTAAATAAGAAGAGAACGAGGACATTGGGAATGGGGATAACTGATAAGAAGTAATGGATTTCATGCAAATCTCTTAGTTTGAAATCTTCTGTTGTCAGTCAGTTAAATGAAGAAGCGTCTGTGGTTAAGTAACTCTCCGCATTTCGGTTGTTACCATCATATACGAAGCAATAATGAGGAGGGCAAAGGAAAAGAAAACAATGGAAGAGTGTCTAGCCAAAACGAGTGTTTATGGAACTGGGTCATCGTTGGAGATACAGACGCCCACTGACACGCGTGTAACAATCGATATATCTTGACCTGTATCGATAACCGGTGTATTTGCAGCCCGACAAAGAAAAGCAATTCCTAAACAAATTCTCCCAGCAGTTTCTGAAACCCTGATCGGGCTCTTCTTTTAGATTATGAACTTTTGTACGGGTTGATTGATGTTATTGGGGTTACGTCTTTCAACCCCGGGGAGATGACCCTCAATATGACCTCAGCCTAGGGAAACACTTCTCAGCTCGTAAGGTTTTTCACGAGCCCAGATACTGTTTCAAAGACAAAATGTTGTTTATTCGCTGGAGACGTCGATCGTGGTACATAAATTAATATGCGAAACAATTCCATAAGCCATCATGTAAAGACTCTATTACAATGAACAGTCTATGTCCAAAGGGGAAACAGCTAGCGTATGTAATTCCGCTTAAGCCGATGCTAGGGGCCGTGTGGATACGTCATAGTCTCCACATGTACAGTTACAATAGAAGCGCGGCTGAGATACTAATTACAACACATATAAGGGAAGTGGGAAGAGGTGCCGACATACTGACTGCGTCACATGACTTCACAGAATAGTCTTCTGGTAAACCTATTCTAAAGCACATACCAAGAATCTAACGATTCGTAATATGTGTTGTATCTCAGGTACGCTTTTACTCTGACCTCGACCTTCATTTTGGTATGCGACACATCGTCTCCCCGTAGGGTATCCACTCATCAAACATTGGAACTTTAGATGGAAAACTGTCCCAGATATAGACCGGACACGAGGACGGACACACGGACACACGGACGGAAACCGCTATCACATAATACGTTCGCCTTTTGGCGGGCGTATACAAATGAAACAATTATGTTTTGTGTCCCGATAGCCGCAATTATAAAAAACCAGTTATATGAAAATGCTCAATGATGGGAGAATGCCATCATGCAGTTTCATAGAGTACAATACCTATATAAAATGAAAACACTGAGGAAAAAACTTTGGAACCACTTTCCAGGTTCAGCTCCTGGCCCCCTGACTATTAGTTCAATTTTATTCTCATCAAACATGTCAAATGGCTTCGTGACACTGACCTCCGAACAGATAATGTTATGCTATAGACTACATGTTTTAAGCCATGTTTTAAAATGTGCTATCAGACTGTATAATACTGATATATACTGTGTATATGTATAATATCTTATCACTATGTGACTCATTATCGTAAAACATTATGTGGAAATCCTTATATCCTTAAATATAGAAAATAAAAAATATATAAAAAAAATGTGTTATTGCCAAATTATTTAAAAACTATGTTCAAAATAACCTAAAAACATTGGGTGGGGGAAATGTCCACTGGGGGAAATGCCCACTGGGGGAAATGTCACTCCAGGAGATTATAATTTTTGTGAACGTCGTTTGCACAACTGTATTGTGTGTAATATCTACCGACGTAAACGACATATGGACAGGTTAATGACACATCTTTATTACTATAATTGGTCTTTCACATAAACATTTTCAAGTGTGTAGACATTATGAAACATAATGATTCAACCAAAACACAGCATACATGTAGGCCTATGCCACATTTACTTCGCCTGTGGGTTATGATAGAATGGCTTGCCCGGTCTGCAACCGTACACATGTTCAAGAGTTCACATGCCTACTTGTAAATTTACTAACCTTGATTGAGTCATAATTCTATCGACAATTCTAACACATCTGCCACGTCTTTACTATTAAAAGCATAGGGTCATTTCCTACATCTAATCACAACAAACTGTCTCTGGTTTCAACCTAGTTTCGTCAGGACATTCCAAATGGAATGTTCCAAACGCGCATGTAGAAGGGGGGACAGGTTGAAACAGACCGTCGTCTGCTACTGTCAAAACAAAAACAATAAACAATGTGGCAAAATGGAGGCTCTCAAAGTGATAATCAGTCCGTTGTTTCTGCCACACACACTGAGCAAACTTGCTTTGTTCAATCGTCCTCTCGATCCTCTGCATTGCCCGCGTTATTTCACAACGCCAATATAAGTGGCGGGAACTTCAACATCACCTTCAACTAGGAACGTGATGAACTTCCTCTATTTTAATAGTTCACGATCCGTATTCGTACACTTTGATGTTATCTAAGTTTGGACTCCATACCTCTCCGATTGTTGTAAACTCCATTGAGTTCAACACGGGCCGCGTCCTCAAACAATGGGCAAGTCCGTTTTACCTACATATATCTGAGCAATTTTACGCAGGAAAACAAGCCCTTATTTCTTAAATAACCTAGGTGGGCTATAGGGGGTGGTAATCAGGTAATGCGGATTATGGTCTTGAGCCAGTGTAGGCCGAGCTGACCTGACCTGCAACAGACCGCAGGATTAAGTTATTCGGATATATTTACCTTTGGGACTGTAGAGTAAAGGCCGAATGTATTTCTCTGGATGCGGTATGTTCAATCATGCGAAACAAGATTGTTCGGATCTGATATGGAGAAGAAAATTGAACGTAAGCTGTCACGAGTCAGAGCGAAAGTAGAAGTGGAAGGAAAATGGCCGTGTGAAAGTCACATGAAATCGCGTCAGTAGCGCGAGACCGAGGGAGATAGTTGGACACACAAGTCATCAATAAGTTCTCTTCGATGTACCGGTACATCACATACCGGTACCTCTGGTCAGAGAAACCCACAGCGAACGAAACCCCCACGAACAACTCCCCCCCCCCCCCAATCACATATTATTGTTTATGCTACTTCAGTAATAAAACGAATAAAACATGGTGAATGATAATAGATCAAGACAATGTTATTTCATATTCATATATCAATTTGTCGGGTAATTGGACACCCTATTATATTTATGCGTGTTTTATCTGTTGTCTGATGTTTGTAGTTGTGTATGTTTTATATGTATGTTTGATTGCGTTTTAGCCCTGCTGGGCACAACTTTTATCCAAACAAGATATCAAGCTCGGAGAAAAAGATTAACGGACGGACAAACAGGCGGACACCACAATGACAATACCCCTGAGCTTTATATTTCATATTTGATATTGCAAGGCATAAGCTTCATATCACAGAAGTTTGGACTTGACTTGAGGCCAAGGACATGTGATGTGCTGACTTAATAAATGGAAGTGGAGCACACTGATAAAAACATAACTGTGTAAAAAAATGGCTTGAAGCCATATTAAAGGCTGTTAAATAATCTAGTTATGGGTGGTCTAAATTACCACGATATAGATACATGTAATTACCCCAATGAACTTCTCAGAGGCCGAACACGGATGAAGGAATTAAACAAATGCTGCGTAATAGCCTACCACACCTTACAAACAAAATATTCTGCAATCTATGTACACAATTTTTGAATTGTTTTTTTTTTATCCCCATCATCAATCAATTTGGGGAATAATTCATGGTGTCTGTCTTGCAAATTAAAGCATTTTAACAGACAGAGATTTCCCTTTGGCAGAGTTGTACTGTGACGTCAATGCCCTACACAGCCCATTCTTCATGCTTGTATAACCAAGAACTAAGACCAAATTAAAAAAGATGTAAATGTAACACTTGCTCATAATAAATTAATACCTGGGGCATTTAACTTGCGTAACACTGTCTCATAATAAATTAATACCTGGGGCATTTAACTTGCCATCAAAATGTAATTTCATAACCGTCTATAAGGAATATGGGTGAATGCTATGCCAGAACTTTTCTAAAGTGTATGTAGTCAGTATAAATCAAGAACCAAGATGGGTCGATTTTCCTTTTGAAGTTGAAAGAGAGAGAGAGAGAATTAAGGTTTAACGTCGCGTTCAGCAATATTTTAGCTATATAGCGACGATCAAACAAATTCTAAGTACTCAAGCCAATAATTTAGTAATCCAACACATTAAAAGATACACACATTTCGCTCAAATAACCCAAGACACAGTCCTCCCTCACCCGCCTAAAATGATCTTCCAAAGCAGTCGCTAGATAAAAAGAACCTCTTACAATCTTAAAAGTTGAATGTTCAACTGAATAATTAAACATGCTATTGCAAATTTACAGGAAGAGCCAAAGATTTTTGTTTGTGAGTGCCAACCTAAACCTGGTTCATCCGACATTAGAACAGATGAATAAAACTTACTGTGAGTATGAACATTAGCCAGGATCCAAAGTATTACATTTCATCATCATCATTATCATTCAAAACTGAACTCCCCCTATGATAATCCCTCTAATAATTAAATCACAAGACGTGAAATTTTTCACCATAAAATCTGGACTGATCAAATTTATTAGAACTGTCAAAATGGTAAAAGTCATATAGATAATCCATTATTTCTTCGCTATTTCATTGATTTTAGGGCAATCAAATTCATTAGAAGAGCTAACTACTGTTATATGGAAAATGGAATAGGTCTTCGGATTATGGACGCGGATATTCTCTAATGGACGACGGCTGGATTATGAATGACGGACTAGACGCTTGTAATTGCCCCCAAAATTGGGGGTAATTGAATTTTGATGGGGGATTGAATTATTAGAGGGACGAGCTTTCATTGAACCCACCCACTGCCCTCAGGGGCATGTCCCCACCTCAGGGGATCTGAACCGACCCTCATACGCCACGGATTAAGAAGTGAAACCCACATGAGCCGACCCTTAAGAAGTGAAACCCACATGAGCCGAACCTCATACGCCACGGATTTCACCCCATGGCTCATTCACCCCCATGGGTTAGTTTATAGGGATAGAGAGATCGTGTGCCCTTTCTATACTACTAATCGCGCCTGAGCAGTCGACCCATTCTACTGTAGGGTGCAAGCCTGGCTCGTGGAATCTCAGGTAGCGAAAACCCCAGGTCTCGCGGCCCACCCTATCCCGCGCCACACTTATAGGGATAGGGAGGTCGCGTGCCCTTTCTATACTACTACTCATCGCGCATGCGCAGTCGACCCATTCTACTGTAGGGTGAATGCCTGGCCCATGGAATCTCAGGTAGCGAAAACCCCAGGTCTCTCGCCCCAGCCTATCCTGCGCCACACCTATGCGACCCGCTGTGCAGTGAGTAAAGTGGAGGAGGAGGAGTAGGTGAGTAAAGTGGAGGAGGAGGAGGAGTAGGACAAGCCACGGATTATACTAGGGAGATAAACTATTCTATATCATGAATTCCAGCGTGGCGGATTTACTAGGTAGGCCTACCGGTGTGATGGATATAAGAATGTCTGGTGATTGGTGTCTCTTTTTGTTGAGAGGATTGTGAAATCGATCAACTTGGTTCTATAACACAGACTGGTTATAGTCGAGAGTATATGCCGTCATATTGTGTGTAGGAAGGGAAACTATATATAATATGCATGGATGGCGGCATATACTCTGGACGCAACCTCTGCTCGACAACAAATAAAATGTGTATTGTCAAGATGTGACATTGGTGCTGGTAAGCCTTGTGTGCAGAGCAGAGAACAAGTTTTCCTAAGTACAGAAGTAGTGGCTACTACTCCTACTGGTGACGTCACCAATGACGTTACAGATGACATGGACCTCCCTCAAGTCGTGGTCTACACCACGAGAGCTTCACTTTGACACCTCACACGACGCATTCGGACCACGGATGGTCCCTCAAACGCACTCCACGCACCCCCAAAATTGCTGCTTTCTATACTACGGCCAGACTGCTTATACGCAAAACTATGAACCGGACTAGACACCAGTCCAATCCGACGCTACCCCAAGAGAACTTCAAAATAAAACCTCATACGGTCCAATTGGACCACTATGGGTCCATCTCGACCTCTAAACGTCCAATCAAATACTTTTTTCTACTGCGCAGATAGACACTATTCCCACCCCACACCCATTCATTTGGATGCTCCCTCACGAGAGCTTCATGATGACATCTCACACAACCCAATCGGACCAATAGTCCCCAAAGTCCCCAAAACATTCATCCGAGCGCTACTTGCCTAGTGAGCATGCATGCCACATCAGAATAGAATATATTTATTACCAAATCAGGCGCCCACGCGGAGCATACAATTATTTATCCCTCCCTCCACATGATTAATATGATTATAGGACAATAACAAGAAACGAATTACATTGTCTCCATTGTCACGGCGTTGACCCACTAGGGGTGCGGTCTGCCGGAAATGGCTCCATTCCCATCTTCTACCGACAACCACACCCCCATCTGGGCCAGGGACCCACCAGGGCGAGCCATATCGTGGAAGACAGTCCAGCCCCCTGCCCAACCACAGGCACACCCGAGCAGGGGCGACAAAGGAGTATAGACACGCAACGAAACGTTATATACATGAATATCCAATATCATGCTAATTGTCGAAATGATACACGGTAATTATATTACAAATATTTGAAAGCATCAGTGACTTGTTGAATAGGAATCTTACTCTTTAGTCATGAGTGGATTTAAATAGAAAGATGATGATGATCTTCACTGAGGTCCCCGCGTCTATCAATTAACATACAGTCAGTAGTTTACTGGAATGTTCTGGGGATTCAAAACAATCGTGAACCTTGTAAAAATATGCTAAGGGACTGTTCATTTTTACCAGGGGGGTGGATCGGGGGAATCAGGGGGAGGGGGAGGCACTAAAATTTTCAAACTCGGGGGGGACCAAATTTTTGGAGGTTTGGTTCCGGTGGGGGGAGGGGGGGGGGACAAAATTATCACAGATAGAACACCTGAATTCAACCCCGGCGTATTTCTATAACACCAACATTTGAGAACATGAACCCATCCCCATGTAGCCTACCTCCTTTTGGCCCTGGTCGGTCGGCAGATATTTATTTTGAGATTATTTTGTTCCAGCATATTCTCAGCTGAGATAAGAATGACAAAATCTAATAATTGCCAACTGAACTAATCCTCCATAAACATGACTAATCCCCCATAAACAAACATCAAGTATACACATTCGAAGACTGAATGAAGATTACATAATAACCTAGTCCTTTACTTTGGCTCAACCCAGAAATACCGGGGCAATTAAATGCTAGTTTAACCATGATTTAATACAGGTACATCCAGATTGTGTTGATCATGTTTAACAGAATACAGTAAAACCTAAACAGTTAATTTCCATATTATTCGGGGGAAAAGTACCAGCCGGCAACAAAACAAAATTCATTTAATTAATTTAGAAAAAATCTTTTCAAAATAAGTAAAACATTGACACTGTACATCATAGGGCGACTGGGGAAAATGGCCACTGCATTCTGATAGTATATTTCGAAAGGAGGTGTTCGGTTTGACCGTATTTTTTTCTTAGTGTGTTTCGTTTATAAACCGAAAATATATTTTCCTGTCGCTCACTTTGAAAGTTATTAGCTCGAGAGAGAATATACTGAATTTTCATGTTCTCAATTTTCACCGAGAAGAGATTTGTCAACAAATATTACGAGTATTAGAAAATAAGCATTTGTTTGTTTTTGCAATTTTTGGCGATATTCTTGAAGGGAGTCCTTCATATATAAAATGACACCTTTAACCAAAACGAGTCTTACATATCGAAATGCGGTAGGTTTGATCCAAAATGATACTGAAGAATTGTTTTGGTTAGAGGGGTCATATTTTCATAATATTGAAATATGTCAAAACGCTTGTAATGCTCTGAAAGGGTGTAGTTCACCGCCATTCGGCACATGATTCCTCATGCTGATTGGCCGAATGGTTACAGTGTCGGACTAAGGATCAAAAGAAAACCAACATTTAGGTTCGAATCCCAAATCCCCGATTAAATATTCTGACGATCCAGCTTAACAAAAAATTAATTGTTACACATATATAATTTCGTCTTAGATCATCGGAAAGTTGTAACTATGAATTGAAAAGTTATAAGGTTAAACTTGTCTTATATCAAGGTCTTTATTAAGGAAATGATCCTCAACGCTTAGTGACGCTTGCTTTCCCAAGTGTTTATGCATGTGCCTATATGATTTTTCTTATTTATTTTTTTTTTCAGTTACTTCCTTAATTATTGTTCGCTTAACTTTTGGCAGTGAATTTTCAGTTTTCGAGTCGGTTTATATATTAATATAACTGATTATTGTTCGTAAATATCTGGGTTGTTCAGGAAAATACTAATGGTAACCGTATGAGAATATGAACCAGAATTTCCCATTAGACTAGCCTCGCCTGTCTGACAACGAGTTGGGGAATACCTGAGCATTACGTCACAATTTACCGGCCGGCTCGGAGCGAGACAACAGAGCAACATAGAGCGACTCTGAAGGGAAAGATATCCATCTAAAGCGAACACGTCCTTTAGCATTAGACTTTCTTAGTTTAAACATATTTGATTACCTCAATAATAGCAATAGGATTGGGGACAAGTTCTAATCAACTTACGTGCCCTCTCAGAAATTACATACAAAGATAAATAATCAGGCGGCAAAACAGACATTAACTTCGGCATACAGACTTTCTTCCACATTTATGTGTAAAATATGAACTTTTTGTAATGAAATAAAAATAAAGTTTTGTTGAAAATACATATTTTAATAAGAAAAAAACCCCAAAAAACAAGAAAACTATGCTCATACTGGTAAAATCAAATACAGGGAAAGTAAACAGTCCATGACGGGAAATGTCCGAAGGGAAAATGTTAGCCAGGGGAAGTGTGTGCGCGGCGATTCTCCTCTCGGACCTGGTATACCAGGACAAAATGGCAGTCGACCAACAGCTGCATGTCTTTTCTAGTCTCTCTCGATGTCTTTGGGGTGATAGTTTTAAATATGTCTTTGCAATAGCCATCATGTGCCTGAAGTGAACTTGGGATATCAGGGAAGGCAGGTCGGTACTTATACGCTGTGTATTAATGGTGGGATGGTGATCGGATTGAAGATAAACTGTGCGGTTGATGATTCAAGACAAATTCCATACCATTTAAGCTACGGCCCTGGCATAATGGGAGACAAGGCTGTTCGACGCGCCGAAAGCAAGGCATATTGTGTTTCATTTTCGATAGATTTTTCGACTTTAAAGCTGTCAATTTTCATATCAATCGTGCTGAATATCACTACAGGGGTTTATCCATCTGTCCACTCAAATTTGAACATGAAAACAAATCCACATTCGCTCTCACCATGCCACTTAGTATGTAAAAATATGTCGAAAACAGAAATGAAATCGTCCAGTTTGACGCCTATTTACATGATACGAGACGATCGGGAGTCTTTTGGTGGATTTTTTTATATGCATATATTTGACGAAATATGGAAGCATCATCATGTAGACATCGGGCACGATGAACTAAAATAGTCGACTTTTAGAACGGAAAATGTATGTCGGAAGAAGCACAAATAGGACCAGTCGCCATGAGAGCTGTCGAACATTTATGCTGGTCTTCTCTGAGGTCCGCGCGTCTGTCATTTATAGCCGGGTCGCTGCAGCGCAACCGTTACATTACGGGCTACCTACCAAGGTGAAGACATTTGGGTTACAGCACTTCGTTTCCTGAGTGGATTTGAACGACAGAACGCGAGGGGACCATAGTATGGAGGAATTATCATTCTTCTAATAGAAGCGCCGAGAAGAATCACCAGCCACGCATCGTTTTCCGCTTTGATGAAGTCTCTTAACCGACTGAACGTATGGGGAGGACGGATATGGATAGATTTCTTCTGCGTAGTTGACGGATTTTACAATTATGATTAACACCAGATCTGAGAGTACGCTCTCTATCGCCAAGATCGGGAGCGACTATTGTAGATCTATTTTCCGTAGATCTGGACTTTCAGCGGCGGATGGAAGTTTGCAGGAAGGCTAACATACCGGTAGTGCCCGCCTACGAAGCTGGGTCATCATGACATGAAGGAACCAGACGCATGGCTATATATCGGTTATCCAATTTTGCGCGCGGACAAAAAGTGCTGAAACAAAAATAAAATAAATATTAACTGCTCCACCCCTGGCCTATATACAAGAAAATGTCACACATATCATGAACAACCATTTAGAGATGCATGTGTTTCACAGTATTTATATTGATATATGTTCATGAAACCGACAAGATTCGAATGGCCATCCTAGAAAATTATATGCAAATAGATTTGCATATGCTATTAAACGTGTGATCATCCGCATGTGCGAGCACCTTTCATTGGTTTCAAATCCTGCAACTTGCACACGTTTCTATAGTCTAGGAAATATTATCAAATATCCATTTATCATAACCGTGTGTAACATATGCAAATAGTCATATATAACATCTATGTAGTGCACGTTGCAAATATAATGAAATACGAAAATGTCATTATATGAAATCTAGCAATTTCATGCGTGTTTTGTTCAATTTTACCAACTCGTCATCCATATAGGAAATGTTTCAGAAATATACAGATTTAATAATCCAAGTGAAATGTAGATAAAAACCATTGATTTCACCGTACATTACACGTATAAGGAAGACTCGTATGTACAAGCATATATCACAAGGTGGTTACATACATCATGTCCATATGCCAATGACCTGGCCACTGTATGGCGAAGCTATGGCAAATATTTTTATTTGCTTATATACGAACGGACTGGAATTTATTTTAAATCCGACTATATAAAATCCTTCATCACACGGGTTAAATATAACTAAACTAGATCATACTCAATATGCTCAGTATGGTATTTAAATGTTAAGTGAATCCAATCATTTAATTTTTCTCAACCTACTAGTCAAATGTCTATAAATGCGACCGTTCACCAGGGTATGAAATGTAAGTAAAACTATATATTCAATACGGCGGATCATCCCCTATCTGCAACCAATCAAATCAATGTACACCCGAAACATTCCACATGGTTATGTCATATAGGTGAAATTAGGGACTCTCCAAGCTGCACTGTACAGTTAAATTATTATAAATATCTAACTACACCATATCGGAAATGTATTATAAATGAATGCACATTTCGAACTCTCACATACCTGAACCATACATTTAACATACATGTTAAATGTACAATTTTCTGTAATGCGTATTCCCAAAACACGCACAGTCGTCGTTCAACCGTCAACATGGCTCATACTTGTTCTGAGTGTGAACGCACGCTCACCAGACATTACGATATGATGCGACACCAGAAAAATATACATGGGACTGAAGACGCC
>JAVTVY010009070.1:0-46490 GCA_036873755.1 Hanleya hanleyi
TCCTGCTTTGGGATTTTACACCCCCACAGTCTTCGTGTTTATGAACTCGTCCAGTGTAACTATTCTAGCCAATTTGAATCGCGTACTCGGGTCACGTGTGTTTTGGCGGCGTGTTTGTAGGCGCCATTTTGAGTCAGAGTGGAATGAAACGAAATTTCAGTACGTGTTTGAATCGTTGTTGTTGGAATATATTACATGGTGGAATCGGTAAATTGGACAAACTGGAGCAGTTTAAATCGCCGGACTTCCTGTGCATAGAGGAAAATATCAGCGAGAACTGGAAACGCTGGGAACAACGATTTACTCTGTATTTGAAAGCTTCGGGTGCCGACGCCAAGGATGAATATGTGCAGTTTGCAATACTCCTTCAATGCGTTGGAGAGGATGGACTATAAGTGTCCAATACCTTTGAATTTGGCGACGGCGAAGAAAACTGGTCGACCAGATAATGAAATTCCATGACTACTGTAATCCTAGGAAAAATACTCTGTTTGCGACGTATAAGTTCTGAAAGCGGTCACAACTGAAGGACGAAAGTATTGACCAGTCCGTCACTGATTTGAAAAGGATGATCAAAAACGGTGAGTACACAGAACCTACAGATATGATTCCTGATCGTGTAGTTTTTGGAATCCATAATGAGAAATTACAGGCCTCATTTACTAAGGGAGAATGTAGACAATTTAACTTTAGACAAGGCACTGTCATATTGTCGCTCGAGCGAGGCTATAGCCAGTCAGCTCAAAGAAATGAGAAAAGCCGCCGATGAGAAGCCTGTACATGCTATTTCTGAGCAAAAAAAAAACGCATGCCAAGGGGAAAATCATTTCTCTAAAATGTGCAAAAGCCGCAAGAAGAAAATTCACAGTGTACAGGAAAATGCAGAGCATGATGCTGTGGGTGGTGTAGACAGTGATAGTTCTGATTATGAGAAACTTTTTATTGGTCAGCTGACTGAACGTACTGCCTAGTGTAAAAACCTGGTTCACTAAATTCTGTGTGAATGGTGAAACTGCCAGTGCAGAAAACTTATAAAAAAAAACAAATGTTGTGTTGTCATCTTACGGCAATCATAAGGTGATACCTGAATTACAAGCGTCTAGTCCGTCATTCATAATTCAGCCGTCGTCCATCAGAGAATATCCGCGTCCATAATCCAAAGACCTATTCTACATTCCATATAACAGTATTAGCACCAAACCCCAAAGAGACAAGCATAGTATACATAAACATAGGCTTCTTTCCTGCAAGAGAGAAGCGGTCAACAGGTATCAATGGTGCCGGCAAGATATTATGATGTTCCAAAAATATCAAATCCGTATCGCTGATCAGCATTCTTAATCCATAATATTTGTTGTAAAGTCATCAACTAAAGAATGAGGTATCTCAGTCAAGCTTTGATTGTGACTCTTCATATGATTACCATGAAGGTCTTCAAGTACATGGGTTCATACAGGGTTAAGCGGAATTAGACACAAGTTACGAAACGTAGCGCCATAGATCTTGTACGCTACGTTCGTATTTTGCTATCAGCATGATATGTATAGCCAAATTTGAGAAACTTTGAGTGGAGGCGCTTGGTGGAATAGCCCTGTTTAATAAGTTTCTTCGACAATGTTTTGTGACCTTGATTAAAATCGTCACATTTAATACAGAAGGCAAGGCCTCGGTTGATTGCATCCGGCACAGTTTGGAGTTCTACATTGCGGATGTGTCTTCTCCACCTATACTGGATTAGACGCGTGTGCCCAGTTGGACCTTGTACGGAAAATTTATAAGGTAACTGAAAGCTGTTTTGATAAGGATGAACTTTTGAAGGATTTCAGTGATGTGTTTCAGGGTCTTGGTGAAATGTCAGGTGAGTATATTGAGTTGAAAACAGATGCTACACGTGTAATTCACCCTCCTAAAACTAAAAAACACTCTAGATGACTTAGAAAATGCTGGCGTCATAACCAAAGTGGACAAGCCCACAACCGAGTTGAAAGAAAAACGGCTCCCTTCGTCTGTGCTCAGATCCGAAAGACTGAAACAAAGCAATCAAGCAAGAGCACTACACGATTCCCACAGCCGAAGACATTGTATCACGATTAAATGGCAAATGTAGGTTATTAGATGAGAAAGACGGCTTCTGGCAGATCAAACTTGACAATGAAAGTTCAGAACTGTGCACATTTCATTCCCCTTATGGCCGCTTCATGTTCCTTAGGTGCCCTTTTGGAATCTCTTCGGCCCCAGAAGTCTTTCAGAAGCGCAACGAGAAGTTGTTCGGGACATTGATGGGGTGGAAATTTTCTTTGATGACATCATTGCGGCAGAGGATGTGCCTACACATGATCGTATAAATGAAACAGGTCCTAGAGCGTGCTACAACAAACAGTGTGAAGTTCAATCCGAAGAAATTTCAATTTCGTGTGAGCGAGGTGACCTACGTGATCAATGTGGTCTCGGCCGATGGCCTCAAACCTGACCCAGGAAAAGTGAGAGCCATCAACGAATACCCGAGACCAGAAAACAAGCAAGACCTCCAAAGGTTATTGGGAATGGTGACTTACCTTGGACAGTTCGTCTCCATCCTATCTATTCTCACAGGACCTCTTCGGCCGATTCTGAAAAATGACACTGATTGGTACAGGGGATGAACGAGACAGTGCATTCAAGAAAATCAAGCTAGCCTTGACGAGTGCGCCCACGCTGAAGTTCATCGATGGCCATTCTCATGTTGTGATACAGGCCGATGCGTCCAGGAGCTTGCCTCATGCAACAAGGCCATCCAGTGGCTTATGCGTCAAGGTCACTCACACAAGCCGAACAAAATTATGCGCAGACCGAGAAAGAACTTTTATCCAGTATTTTATCGTGTGAGAAGTTCAATGACCTCCAGGATGAATCAGTTGGTCAAGACTTTGTTTCTGATATGGAGGTCATAGTGCATGGCCTAATCAAGACCCTACCCTTGACTCCAGAGAAACTGTGTGAAATGCAGCATGCCACAATGATGACTGCCTGGTTGACTTACAGAGATTGGCTGTTTGATTGATCAAAGTCCAAACGAAATGTGCCTGAGCGTGTCAGGTACGACTGGAACATGAGGGATCAAATTCATGAGACTGAAGGACTTACGTTTCTTGGTGACAAGCTTATAATTCCGGCCGGAATGAGAGGCGAAATCCTTAAGTGCATGAGAGCCACCTAGGAATAGAAAAGTGCCAGGCACGCGCACGCGATATACTTTACTGACCCGGTATCTCTCAGGATATAGAAGATACCGTGGCGCCTACAGCAAATGTGCCCAGTATCGTAGGAACACCCAAAAGGAGCCTCTCGTGCCCCATGAAGTTCCAGATCGCCCTTGGCAAAAAGTAGACAAAAAGTAGGTGCATACTTGTTTGAGCTCAGGAGGACTACCTGTGTGTTGTGGGTTATTATTCCATGTTTCCAGAGGTCTGCCTGCTGAAACATAAAACTGGTGGCGCAGTAGTTATACTCAACTGAAATCTCTCTTTGCGCGGAATGGTATTCCAGATGAGTTGATAGCAGATAATATGCCATTTGCTAGTCGTGAGCTACAACAGTTCGCACAATCATGGGAATTTAGAATTGTGACATCTAGTCCCAGGTATCCGCAGTCAAATGGTATGAGTGAGTGAACGATTGGGACTGTAAAACAGCTGCTGAATAAAGCTGATGACACATACATGGCATTGCAGGAATACAGAAACACCCCAGTAACTGGTCTAAAATACTCCCCTGCTCAGATTCTAAACAGTAGAAGGCTGAAGTCATAACTCATTACAGCTACACATCTGCTACAACCAAATGTTGTGACAGATGTTCGATCAGAACTTATTAAATTACAGCAGAAACAAAAGTACTACCGGTACTATGCCAGAGGAGCAAAACCGTTGGCTAAGTTGGACGTGAACGATGGTTTTCGTATTAGGCAAAATGGTGTGTGGAACCCTGCGATAGTAACTGAGCATCATGCCTGTTCTATGTCTTATATAGTCCAGTCAGCAACAGGCAGTGTTCTACGGAGGAACAGATGTCATCTACTAAGAACTGCAGAGCCTTCCCCTGAAATTACACCTGACCTCGAGCCGTGTTTTGCGAGTGTAGATTTGCCCTCAACCAGGGAAACCAGAGTGGCTTCCCCCTCCTCTCCAGCACATCCCAGAGGAGATATACAGACGGCATTCACAACATGTCATACTACAACATCTGGGTGAAGTGTGAAACCCCCTAATAGACGGGATCTGTGAACTATGTTGAGTTTTGTGAGGTAAATTGGTTAACCAAATTTGAAATTAAGTTTAAGTGTAAATTGCTGAATAAATGGGACTACTCAACATCGTAACTCGGCTTCGCGAAGCTTGAAATGTAACAGTAGCTGTTCCGCCTTCACTCACATGTACATGTATCGTACCATACAACATCTGAACTCAACTTTTAGCAAAGTATGAAACTTAATAGTAAGTGTACTGCATACACTTTATACATGTACATTTTGTATTGCGATTGTATTCTGTTGCGTTGGAACTCTATCACAGTGTCACTGATCAAGCTCAATCTTCACTGTGCACAGAACAAACATTTATAGGACCGCTAGTTCACTATCACCTTTTGAAAAGCGTGTGTCCTAATAACGACAGAAACATACAGAACCATTCTTAGAAGTCATCACAACATGCCAGACAGTGAAGTCTATATTTAAGACAGATACACAACTTGGGTGGGTGGTCCTTTAAACTCATCATACTAATATTCCCTCGATTCATTTATACATAAAAGCAGAAGTTAAGCATATTACTAATAAAAATCTCGTGTTGCGATTATCGTTTCCTGTAGTTAATCATTCTCAAATAAATAATTCCCCACACTTCCCGATTGAGCTGAGGGGAGATGACAGTGGAGCAGGGTTCGGGTATATTCTAGGTTTTAGATTTCTTTGACAGAATACAATTTTTATATATTAAGAAGCCTGTTTCGATATAATAAAATATATTTTATTAGCAAATATATATATATTTTTAATATCACTCAATTATCTTTACCAACTCTCTACATTATTTAAATGTATGAAATATCCCAAAAATGTGAAGTTGTTGCTACAAAACATTGGATTTGTGCGCCTGTATTCGCGACATCATCCTTATATAAAATACCCAATTAATTTCTGCTGTGTTTAACAAGAGAATGCAAACTCGACAAAATACAGCAGGAGACAAGTGAGTTGTCCATTTACCTGTATCAGCAAAATAAAACAGAACGGTCGATTTCGGCTTGTATTGGCTAGGAAATCCGCTTTTAGTCATGTCGACCATACCAGAGGACGACAATTCCCCTATCGATTAAACACAACGATGAGATGTAATTTTATCTTCCTGGCTGTACCACTAAATAATTCGTCGTGATGTCCAGGTTAGAATTAACAAAATTTCGCCAGAAAGGTATGAGCGACCAATAACATCAAACGTCGAGCCAGGGATGACCGAGAAGCTTATCCGCGATTTCGCCTCATTCAGACACACATACGGCTGACAATGACTTATAATATCTCCAGTCTATCTAGGGATTACGATTCCAATGGCGTTTCACTTACCAACGTTAGTCACTGAGTTACCGCTTTTGAATAGATAAACAATAAGTCAACTAAGGGACAAAATCCGACATTGGTCATGCAGAGCGAATCAGACCAAACTCTTGATTCCTAGTGTTAAGCGGAATTCGATACGCTACTCTGAAAAAACAGTTGTGTACAGAATTGCACAGCTAGCAGAATGATGAAAATATTTACAAACTTTCAAAGACTATACTGTCTTCATCGTCAGGTAGTGACTGACTACCTGTCTTATGTAAAGTCTGGTCTACTGAGAGCAGTTCACACTGTGCATAGTCCTAGCACAGGTAGCAGTCATTGTATATCGAAGGGCAAATATTGCGAGATGTATATATGGGGTGGCACTGGAGGCCATATTGGGTTTAAGTATAAGGACAGGCCGGAAACCAATTTTGATGCTGTCGAAAAGTAAAACTTCATTTTGGAGAAAAAATTCGTACCAAATTGGCAAAACTGTTTTCAGTTACCTTTATTAGCAGTTACTTAAGCTTTGAAACCTACTTCAGTAGTGATAATCCAATCCTTTTTTCCGTAATTTTATTTAAAACAGGAATTCATGCAACTTTAAGCAATGTGTATAACTTCATTGCATTTCGACGAACAATGCACCATATCACTCGGTTCGAGAGTATCAGATAAGATGACGGAGGCCATGTTGTAGTCGATGAAAACGACGACGTTCTATTTAGCGTTCTATGTGGATTTATTAAAAAGTATGAGAACTCAGACATGTACACACCATTTCATTTACAGGCAGGTAAAGCATGATTGCTCCAAAACTTTCAGCGCAAATCTCAAAATTATGAACGATTGGGACTGGGAGGTTTCTGCGAAAAAATTTGGTTTCCGATCTGATCTTATCTATAGAGACCTCCGTCCCCCCAGACCATTTTCTCTTCTCCCAACCCACCAAGGACCGCTGCATGCGAGTCCTAGCGCCAACTTTTGAATATATACCAAGTGGCTGAAGAAAACAAGTTACAGAGTAGGCCTGCTCATAAATAGGCGGTTTTAAGCCTACAAGTCAAGCAACATGACTGATTATATTATCAGAGTCATGCAGTGCGATCCAAGACGTACTGACAAAAATAAAACGAATCTTTATTATGTAACAAATAAAACGTCAGCCCCAATATCAAGACTGACTTTCATGTTTTAAACGAGATAAAATATCATTTTACGCACATTTAATTAATTTACATTTGAATTTTTAGTTTTTGTAATAACGGGGGAGGAGGAGCTTTGGTCCTTTTTGTGAAAGAGCCGAAATTGGGTCCCAAATCCTCACTGGATGAAACCCTGCTCCGGAAAATATTACTTCATTTCAAAGAGTCTAAAACCATTTTAGGGATATTTTCACAAAAGAATTTCACTCAATAATTTCTCATTCTGCTGTTAAAAGAAATTTTTTTTTTTATCAAATTTTGAAAATCATGTCACTAAAATTGAATAAGGAAAAGGCCGTTCTTTTCATTAACTGCGAAGAAAACTCGCTCTGGAAATTACTAAAAATGTTCTTCTGGGTACATTTTCTGTAATCTTCGTTTAATAAACCCAACATGAAACATGATATATATACAAAAGAAATATTTTTGGTTTTATTCTCAGTACAATTATATAAAGGATGTGTGATGTTTACATACGAAAAACTCCTTTGTGTGTGGTGGTAATGAAGCAGTTTTTTTGTTTGTTCTTTTTTTCAATCCAAAACCTGCAAAACATATTTTGCTTGAAGAATATGTACTGAAATATCAGCCTAAAAACAATTACGATGGCCAGTTGCATAAATTGAGTTTACATTTCATCAAAATGTAATCCCTGGCATATTTTGGTATTTATGCGGCATTTATTAGGGGAATTTTCTCTTGTAACAAAAATATGTCATCTTAAAACAAAATTATATTTTCGCAAAGATATTTGGAAGTATCAAGTCTGATTTTTGTTTGAGGTCTCATGACAAGAGAAAATCTTCAAGCCTCATTTCTATGGTTTTTCATTATTATGCTTTATTTTGTGTTCCTGTAGGCGTCATATCTTTGATCAGCTACATGAAACGTGTCTTTATTATGGTTCCATTTCTGTGAACAGCTATAACATGGACAGTCAACACTTATATGGTTTTTCATCAGTGTGGTTTATATCATGTTTCTTTGAGTTGTGTGAACAGATATATGGACAGAGTGAGCATTCTATGGCTTTTCACTAGTATGTGTCCTTTCATATACCTTTAGGTTCCATTTCTGTGAACAGCTATATGGACAGAGTGAGCAGTTTATGGCTTTTCACCAGTATGTGTCCTTTTATATACCTACAGGCTCCCTTGATGTGAACAGCTATATGGACAGAGTGAGCATTTATATAGCTTCTCACCAGTATGTGTCCTTTCATGATCCTTCAGGTTCCCTCTATGTGAACAGCTATATGGACAAAGTGAGCATTTATATGGCTCTTCACCAGTGTGTGTCCTTTCAGGTTTCTTCAGGTTTACTTTTTGTGAAGAGCTATATGGACAGAGTGGGCATTTATATGGCTTTTCACCAGTATGTGTCCTTTCATGTTCCTTTACGTTCCCTTTCTTTGAACAGCTATATGGACAGAGTGAACATTTGTATGGCTTATCACCAGTATGTGTTCTTCCATGTTCCTTTAGGCTCGCTTTATGTGAACAGCTATATGGACAGAGTAAGCATTTGTATGGCTTTTCACCAGTATGTGTCCTTTCATGTTTCTTTAGGTATACTTCTTGTGAACAGCTATATGGACAGAGTAAGCATTTGTATGGCTTTTCACCAGTATGTATCCTTTCATGTTTATTTAGGTTTACTTTTTGTGAACAGCTATATGGACAGAGTGAGCAGTTGTATGGCTTTTCACCAGTATGTGTCCTTTCATGATCCTTCAGGCTCCCATGATGTGAACAGCTATATGGACAGAATAAGCATATGTATGGCTTATCACCAGTGTGTGTCCTTTCATGTTCCTTTAGGCTCCCTTTCTGTGAACAGCTATATGGACAGAGTGAGCATTTATATGGCTTTTCACCAGTATGTGTCCTTTCATGGCCCTTCAGGTTCCCTTTATGTGACCAGCTATATGGACAGTGAGCATTTATATGGCTTTTCACCAGTATGTGTCCTTTCATGATCCTTCAGTCTCCCTTTATGTGAACAGCTATATGAACAGAGTGATCATTTATGACTTCTCACCAGTATGTGTCCTTCCATGTTTCTTTAGGTATACTTTTTGTGAACAGCTATATGGACAGAATGAACATTTGTATGGGTTTTCACCAGTATGTTTCCATTCATGATGCTTCATGTTCCCTTTATGTGAACAGCTATATGGACAGAGTGAGCATTTGTAAGGCTTTTCACCAGTATGTGTCCTTTCATGACCCTTCAGGTTCCCTTTCTGTGAACAGCTATATGGACAGAATAAGCATTTGTATGGCTTATCACCAGTATGTGTCCTTTCATGCCTCTTTAGGCTCCCTTTCCGTGAACAGCTATATGGACAGAGTGAGCATTTGTATGGCTTTTCACCAGTATGTGTCCTTTCATGACCTTCAGTTCCCTTTCTGTGAACAGCTATATGGACAGAATAAGCATTTTATGGCTTTCACCAGTGTGTGTCCTTTCATGCTTCTTTAGGCTCCCTTTCCGTGAACAGCTATATGGACAGAGTGAGCATTTGTATGGCTTTTCACCAGTATGTGTCCTTTCGTGTTCCTTCAGTTTATCTTTTTGTGAACAGCTATATGGACAGAGAGAGCATTTATATGGCTTTTCACCAGTATGTGTCCTTTCATGTTTCTTCAGGTTTACTTTCTGTAAACAACTATATGGACAGAGTGAGCATTTATATGGCTTTTCACCAGTATGGGTCCTTTCATGGTCCTTCAGTCTCCATTGATGTGAACAGCTATATGGACAGATTGAGCATTTATATGGCTACTCAGCAGTATGTGCCCTTTCATGATCCTTCAGTGTCCATTTATATGAACAGCTATATGGACAGAGTGAGCATTTATATGGCTTTTCACCAGTATGTGTCCTTCCATGTTTCTTTAGGTATACTTTTTGTGAACAGCTATATGGACAAAGTGAGCATTGATATGGCTTTTCACCAGTATGTGTCCTTTCATGATCCTTCAGTCTCCCGTTCTGTGCACAGCTATATGGACAGAGTGAGCATTTATATGGCTTTTCACCAGTGTGTGTCCTTTCATGCTTATTTAGGCTCCCTTTCTGTGAACAGCTATATGGACAGAGTGAGCATTTGTATGGCTTTTCACCAGTATGTGTCCTTTCGTGTTCCTTCAGTTTAACTTTTTGTGAACAGCTATATGGACAGATTGAGCATTTATATGGCTTTCCTCCAGTATGTGTTCTCTCATGATTCTTTAGGTTTAATTTTTGTGAACAGCTATATGGACAGAGTGAGCATTTATATGGCTTTTCATCAGTATGTGTCCATTCATGATGCTTCAGGTTTACTTTTTGTGAAAAGCTATATGGACAGAGTGCGCATTTGTATGGCTTTCACCAGTATGTGTTCTTTCATGAGCCTCTCCGTTTATTTTACCTGAACAACCTTGTGGACAGAGTGAGCATTTGTATGGCTTTTCACCAGTGTGTGTTATTTCATGATTTCTTATTTCTCCTTTCTGTGAAAAGCTATTTAGACAGAGTGAACATTTGTATGGCTTTTCACAACTATGAACTCTGTCAGCTGTCGTTCTTCCTGTATTGTCCGTTTCTGGATTCCAAAATCTCAAAGATTCGTTGAGCAGTTTTGTCGTCTCTGCTGTCTTGACTTTTATCATGTACATGGCCACAGGAAAAGGTCTATCAGAGAGGAAATCATCGACACGTGTCAAACACTAAATCAAACAGAAAACATAATCAGCCTTATTTTTATATCAACACTTATTTGCACTTCAATACGGTCAGTTATTAAATGTATCTTCGAAAATCTGTTCGCAAAATCACATGTCTTTTGTGAATTTAATATAAACTTATAGCATACTCCACCATGAGTCTTTAGAACCGTATCCAAAAGCTGTTGTTGCATGTGATTAAAACCAGATCTCAAAAAATCTGAGGAGATAGCAGGTTCTCCGCCAAGTGGCCTGTTTGAGAGCATACAACATTTATGCTTCAAATATCTCCTTAAATGTAACTCGGAAAGTGGATATCTATATGTGGAAAGGGACATTTATCTGGAATTGTGGAGACAAGTTGATGAGGTTTGGGAAGCAGTGATGGATAGTGTAACACTGGAATGTAAGTCTGCAGTTGTTTATGGAATTTTGGATGATGAAGCTTGTAAATCGATGGGTGGTTTAGATGTCAAGATATCGCATTCACAACACAGATAGGTACAATATGGGTGAGTGAAATCCAAGATGGCCAATGGCAGTCATGTTGGATTTCATACTTCTTCAATGAAAATCAACGCCAATGGCCGTCTATTGATGTGAAACAATTTCGCAAGTTTGAAGTCAATTGGACAAGTTTTTCTCAAGATACAGGACATCTTCCCTAGGCAAGACCAGTCCTTACACTAGCGCTCCGCTTGCGGCAGGATACGCCTTGTCTCGAGAAGATGGATACAGCATCTTCTCGAGTTTCAAGTCGATTGACCAAATTGTTCTCAAGATATCGCGCTCACAAGACGCGGGACGGACGGAACACAATATGGTCAATGACAGCCATCTCAGAATACGTACCTCAGTGAAAATCAATACAAAATGACCGTTTAACTGGTGTGAAGCACCTTCTCAAGTTTGAAGTCAATTGGGCGAACTGTTCTCGACATATCGCGTTCACAAGATGTGGGACGGATGGAAGGACGGACGGACGGACGGCTAGCAATTCCAAGTCCTCCCACCATTTTGTGGCGAAGGATAATAACGCTCCCTGTCTCGCATGTCGATGATTTTACATGTTTAAGATCCGGGCACAAGAACCGGGTTTCTGTGTTGAAAGTCCTAGCTGTCGGCAGATCAAGGTCAAACGTCTGGCCCGTCTCGCTTTGCGTGGAGGGTACAACAAGTGTACGGTATATGCAAAAGTCATCTTCTATATTTTATCTGGATTCATCGGATCAATATTTTATTCTCTAGCAACCGCGAAGAAAACCTGTTAAGATTAATAGAATTTTTAATTCTCTCTTCACGAGGTCAACCTATCATTTCCACGTAGTTGTGACCAAAGCTTGACGTTTTAGACATACATTGGTCAGTAATCAGAACATGAAAATGAGAGTTTTGATGCCAGATCTTCATAAGTGACAAGTAGAATGGGGAGCGACTTCTGTAATCTGGTTTTAATCTAATCAACAACTGTGTTTCACGGCTTACCGGTAATTGTTCACATGGATCATGCTCAACACCACCTCGTTGTTCTCCCACCGCACATTGGGCTGCTGGTTCTGTCTTCACTGTTACATCTCCCGCTTCCATAGATTCATTTGCAGAATGCCCGTAAGTTATCCCATTATCTTGCACAAATGATCCTGTCGCTTGATCAAGAGGTTCCAGTTTTACTGATAAGTCTTCCATTGTCCTCTCAATTATGACAGACAATTTAGTCTCACTGAAATGAAACACAACAATCATCTTTTATTAGTGGCTTAAAGGAGAAATATTCGGTAATTCAGTTTAAACGTCTCATCTCAACAACTAGATTATTTTACCTAAGAATAATGTCATCGAAAACTATGAAGCCACAAAAAGGATATGGTGAAAAATAATTCATAGCAGAAAAAAAAATTAATAATAGAAAATCTTTTTTCTTCGGCAGTCCCCCAATTTTTTCGTCTTCTTTAACCACAACAATTCTTTGTCAATTTCTTCTTCTTTCTTTTTCCGTGCTGTCACCAGGCAAACATTTTGTTTTTTCTTTCACTATATTTTTCTTTCTTTTTTAAATCAACCAATAAAATGTAGCCATATAAAAATATCATTGACCGCACGCTAACCTGGACTCAGCGTTAATCAGCCAATGAACATGATGAAATATAGAAACATAATCTCTTGACGATTACAGCTCTTCAGAGGAAGAAATTATGTGCGACCATCGTGACACTGTTTAATACTTCAGTGTTGGATTGAAATATCGTAATATATTCTCAGAGCTACTAAACGAAACACTGGAGCAATCTTTTTGTTCATATATATATTTTTATTTACAATAGGCATAACAAGTTGTCTATACTATTAAAAGAACCGGCATGAAATGCCCATCCGTATATCTGTCTGTCTCTCTGTCAGAGATAGCGTCCGCTGACACTCGTGAAAGTGTTGGAGCCACCAAACTTGGTACGCATATACTATACCTACAGGATGGTGCCCTGCAAGCGTCAAATTCGACATTCAGTATCTAGCCATTGTCCAAATTGTTTTTTCCTATGTTCTGAAACTTGGAAAACAAATGCTACGTGACAATACCCACAATGACATGATGGTACCACATAAGCATCAGATTCGACAATCAGTAGCTAGCCATCGTCCAAATTGTTTTTCTCTATGTTTTGCCCTTGTAAGTGGTTTAAAACCGCCAAACTTAGTACACATATAATACGAGACAATGCCTACAGGATGGTATCATATAAGCGTTAGATTCGACATTTAGTAGCTAGCCTGAAATGTCCGTATTTATGTCTCTCACAGATAGCGTCCGTTGACACCCCACCTTCACCACGTCAAGGTTTCTGTTTGTGAGACAAAGGCGAACCTTGACCAACTTGCATAGCAAACAGTGTTCTGCCCACATTCCAGTTACGTGACCTAGACAAACTGCGCTGATGGTAAAATACGTTTGGATTTTACTTTCGCTGCTAAACTATTCGCTGATACCGAATGTAAAATATTTAATCCGAGCACGCATAACAATCAAATATTAATGGATAGACCAGTGAAATTTTATAGAAATTCGTGCGTTTCAATCCAACTCAAATCCTTCATTGGGAAGGTGCGGTTGGATACAATGACAGGATGGTACCAAGAAAGCGTCAAATTCGACAATCAGTAGCTAGCCATCGTCCAAATTGTTTTTCTCTGTGTTCTGCCCTTGTAAGTGGTTTAAAACCACCAAACTTGGTACACATATAATACGAGACAATGGTATCATATAAGAGACTGCTTACATATATGGCCGCGAAGCAGCACAACATGTGTGAGTGACAACAACAGTTTATGCCATTAATGCGTTCTGAACTGTGTACCGACTCAGAATACCTAACAGGTACGTCCGTGAATATCTACAGCGGATAGCTTGACTATTTATAAGAGTTTAATATATCTGAACACTCTAAGAAACGTAGATCCTCAACATGGCTCCAAAGAAGTTTCCTTTCTACGCTGTTACAAGCGGAATAACATGTGGAATTTTCACAGACTGGAATCTTTGCAAACAGCAAGTGCAGGGTGTTGCAAACAGTAAACAGAAAAAATGTAAAACCTACGAGGAGGCCAAGGAACTGCTAAATGCAGCGGGCATCTCTACTTTTATAGTACATCTTCCTGGTGGAAAGGAAATTTCCAACAGCGATTGGGAAAATGACGGCTCAGTGGCAATAACAAGTGGCGGGAAAGTAAACAAAGAATCTGGGGTAGGCTTACTGTTATCAGCGGGCAATAATGCTGACCACTTGAACGAAACACCGTCTGTAAACGATGCGTCACATATCATATGTACATACGAGAAATGTGACAAAGCAGAAGATAACCACATGCTACAATGTGATACATGCGGTCGGTGGACTCACTATGCCTGTACAAAATTGCCCGCATACGAACTATCCAAGTATGTAGTTGACAGTTTACCCACGTTCCAATGTGAACTCTGCTGTGAAGTCTCGCAAGAGTGATCAGATTACCTCCAAAGCCTACCAAGTCCACATGTGTGTGGTCCCTCTCCCAGTGAGATAAGTGATAAAGGCCAGAAAACCGGCATTGATGTTTCCTCCATCAAGGATGGCATTACAAACTTAGGTGAGTGCTGTAAAAATATTCTGAGAGATGTGCATGAAGTGCAGTTGAAAGCTATGGAAATACAGAGTGACGTATCCAAATGCCAAACTGCTTGCAATACGGATATTCCTAGACTGGTAAATTTAAACTGCCTCGAACTCAAAACCACAATGGCTGACATACAAGACAAACTGCCAAAACCAAAAAAACTTTCTGATATCAACTGCAATGGTGCAGAATCATCTGAAATGTGTCTTGCTAAGACCGAAGAATATATAGGAGTGTCTATAGGCCTAAGACAAGACATGACCCTTCTAAAACAGGATTTTGGGAACTTAAAAACACTGGTCATTGAAAGTCTCGGGAATGATGGGGAAGGGACAGAGGATTCAGATCGGCCTTTCCTCACTCATAGAAAGGTATCGCGATCCTACGCATCTGTTGTGAAAGAGAGCAGCTTCACGTCTCCGTCCCGTTTTGCCCCTCTGGATACAGAACAAACGGAAGTAAAAACATTAGCTTCTGCAGTGCAAAACTCATGTGCCTCTACATTCAGGTTGTCTCAACCCACTACCCACTCCCTATCAACCTGTTCATCGACACCTGTGGCAGCGAAGGCCGTAAGCCCGGATATTGTTGAAGGAATCACAGCAGTCTCTCGGAACACATACAGGCATCTGTGAATAGAAAGGCTAACATAGCCTCGACGACCACCCACAGAACAGATGCTCATCCTGGAAGAACAGAACCAAATAAGTCTTCCGCGTCAAACAGCAAACATATGTCCGTTGACAAAAGTGTGCATACAAGTATCCCAGTGACGCATACGACAGCACAGGTACATGTAAATCACCCCATTCCTTTGAAGCCACAAAGGGAGTCTCCAAGCCCTCCTGTGTCCGACAGCAGGTCTCACAGGGTGATAATGATAGGGGACTCAATAATGAAACACCTCCGTCCAGTTCTTTTGTGTAGAAGTATGGAAGCTCCAGTAACCATCGTACGTGCATCAAAAATAGATGATGTGACTGCGGCTCTGGACAGCTGTAACTTCAAAAATGGTGACAGCCTGTTTTTACACACCGGAATCAACAATATTCGTGAAGGAGAAACGGTGGAGGTGTGTGTGGAGAAATTCTCAAATCTTGTGGAGCATGTCGTGGTGAACGTTCCAGGATCACCCGTTTTTGTGTCGAAACTAGCGCCCGTCGGTGAAGCGAAACTGGATGTACAAAGAGCTATATTCAATTCTGTACTCCAGGAGCGATTGCTGGACACTGACGTAACGTTCATCGACCACAACAACCTAGCCTTTCGAGGAAAAGTGAACAACAAGTTCTATGCTTCTGACTGTTGTCACCTCTCCACTGCTGGTACGAAGGTTTTCGCTGCAAATTTGATTAGCACCTTCCGTAGTGTCCTACGCATATCTGTGGAAACTTTGCAAACTCAATCACTCCTCGCAACAACAACCCATCAAATGCATACCCTAAACACGCGAAAGTAGGGCACGTCGATTCCTATCGATCTGAGAAACAGCGTCAACAAACCTACCCAAAATAAAAGCAGTATCAGAAAATATCTTCTAACAATATAGGCACGTCTTTCAGCCGTGGTTACTATACTAAACCAGCACACCAGTCACGTCCGCGTTACAACCGTCCCAACAATTATCGCACCAGGGAACAGATTGGAGATAACGGATATTCCAATCAGGGAAGACCGAATTACGAACTGGAACCTTGGCGTAATTTCCCATCAGTTGACACTCCAACGCGGAGAGACTGCGACGAAAACGACTACATATATTACAGCTATGAGAAACCTGCGTACGAGTATAATAATATGTGCTACAACTACGAAATCTCATCAGATTGTCGTAACTGGGAATAAAGCCCGTTATTTGATGCAAGAATTGCAGACATGAGTAAATGTCACAACTAATGCTCTAGTAATATATTTGCACCACTTTATAGTGGTACCAGTTGAGGCGCTATTTTTGGCTCACTTACATAAATACTTCAATTCATTATGCCTAGTGCTAAAAGAAACCTTGTTAACATTTGCTCCTAGAATACAACTGGTCTAATACATTTGTTGCATGGTTCAAGGCAACATAAACTACTTGATAGTTCCGTTATCGATAGGCTCTGTGAGTTTGACATTATTGGCTTAACAGAAACGCATGCTGATAACAGCGTTGACATCTCCCTACCAGGTTACGTGCTAAAGGGGAGAAAAGACAGACCTAGACATGTGAAAGCTAAACGGTCATCTGGAGGTCGTCAAAACTCTGCCGTAAATTTTTCAAAATGCATAATGATATTTTCCTTTGTGTGGCTTAAATACCACCCGACAATAGCAGTTTCGGTAAACAGCACACATCTGACCTGTTTGACCAACTGGACAATGATGATATCTATTTTAGTGGGAAAGGGGAGGTAGCTCTGTGTGGCGACCTGAATGCCAGGACTGGAAATTTGTGCGACTATTTAACTGATGATGATGACACTGAGCATGTACCCCTTCCCACTAACTATACATGTGACAGTGCGCAAAACAGGAACTCTGTGGATAGTACTGTGCTGCCGATGGGCAGAAGACTGCTAGACATTTGCAGATCTAACCAGATCAGAATTATGAATGGTAGATCACCAGGCGATTTGTTCGGGGATTTCACTTGCATGAAGTCTTGGGGTAATAGTGTAGTTGACTATTTTATTGTTAGTGCGAGTATGTTTCCAATCATTTTAGATATGAGTATATCCACTGCCGTGTGTCTCTGACCACTGTCCTATCTCCATGGTCATTAAGACTGGTTTATGGAGGGACGAGCTCATAAATGATAACACTACTAAAGCTGGCGTTATTGGAGCCCATCCACTGCCGCCCAAGTATATATGGTCCCCAGCAGACAAAGATGCCTTTGAGGAGAGCTTGTTCAATCTTTGCGCCGCACGTTCTAGTGGTATAGACGAAACCTTATACAGCTCGAACACTGATTTAAACAAATGTATCAGCTCAGTATCTGATCTTTTGTCTGATGCTGCAGACAACAGTTTAAAGAAAATACGCAGCAAACTAGCTAACTCTAAGAAAACGACAAGCCCTGGTATGACGAAGATTGCCATACTTTGCGTAAGGAAATGGCGAGTCTAAACAATGCCTACAATAGAGATAACACAATGTTAACAAAAAGAATGCATATTTTGTTAAGCAGAGAGAATACAGGTCGAGAACCAGATCACGAAAACGTGCATATAGGCAGAGCATTATAAATCAGCTGAACGATATTTCTGACAATGACCCCAAATCGGTTTGGGATATTATAACAAAAATTGAAACAAGAGAACTCTAATACCAAGACTTGCGAAAGAATTCCTATAAATGATTGGTATAAGGCGGATTCCACGAAAAAGCGTACCACTTTCCGTCAAATTGTCTGTCTCACCGGATAATGACGTTTGCAACATTAAAAATGTTAAAATACTGACTCTGTGTCTTGTACTGTGTTTGGTAAACCCACAAATGTTGTATAATGTATGCATATCTGAGTATGCACATTTCTTATCTGCAGTATAATAGAGACAGAAATGTAAATGTTTCTAGTGTCATTTGTTCTAATGTCATATGTCTGTCCAACTTTTTTAACAATGTTCACCACAAAACAAATGTCAATTAAATCAATTAAAGATTTACAGTGGTACTAGCTTGAACTTATTGAGATATATGTACCATTGCCAGTGTATAAAATACCAATACATCGATACTATGAGCGTTTGAAAAACGTTTCTAGTGTCATGTCTGTCCAACTCCCTTGACAGAAATGACATTAGAACATTTTTGAAAAGGCTCAATATTACAGCATGGGCGATGACAAACACTGACAATGGTACAGATACATCAATATGCTTGGCCTAATTCCACTGAGCATATGCAAGTGCTTCTGTTGTAGGAAATTTCTTGTACATATACGAAATAGATTTTGACAGACAAATGACATTAGTAACACAAATGTTACTAATGTCATTTGTGTTTTGTTCCGCTAAACTAAAAACTGTACAAATAATTCATAGGGGCACTTGTTTATTTTCATCTTATGCAATTCGTTGACACATTTTAGATAATAAGGTACAGGGAACTGTGTTTGTTTATGATGTTTTCCAAGTTATTGGTGTTTCTAATGTCATAATCCGTCAAGGACAGACAGAAATGGGAGTTAGTTCTACAGTTTTGCGTGGAATCCGCCATAATCACTATAAAAACCTCCACGCTCCTGGAGATCGAATGGACAAATCCAGAATTGAGGCAGTCCAGTCAGAAACAGAGTTTTTGAGATTACAAAATCAGGCTACTGAACTTAACTGCCCTATGACTGAAACAGAAATTAATATAGCAGTTAAAATGCTGAAAAATAATAAGGCGTGTGGTCCCGACAGTCTCAGTAATGAAATGATAAAAACAGCCTACCCATTTATTAAAGAAATCCTGGTGATCCTCTTCAACAAAATTCTATTAGCAAGCTCATTTCCCAATGCGTGGTCAGAGGGTATGATTGTCCCTCTGCACAAAACTGGAAATCCACTTGAGCCCAACAATTATAGGGGTATAACTCTCAACAGTTGCCTGAGAAAGGTTTTCAGTACGGTGATAAATAACCGTTTAATTAACTTCGTTGAACAGAAAGGCTTTTTATCCAAATCTCAGATTGGGTTTAAGAAGGGTAGCAGAACTGCTGATCATCTATTTGTTCTCAAATCTCTGAGTGATAAACATACAAAGGGAAAACAGAATGCTATATGCCTGCTTCGTAGACTTCCACAAAGCTTTTGACTCGGTGTGGCACGATGGCCTGTTCCTTTAGCTGCAGAGAGCAGGGATATCGGGCAAACTACATGACCTTATTAAAAGCTTATATTGCCACAGCCAGTCTAGAGTTAAAACTGGGTCATGTATGAGTGACCCATTTCGAATTGGTAGAGCTGTACTCCAAGGAAACAGGAAACGTTTTCAACCCTATTTTATTTAATATCTTCATTAATGATTTGTTGCTAGGACTGGACAGTGAGCTCTCCCAAAAAATATGGGATGAACTTGTTCACTGCCTGGCATATGCTGATGATATTGTACTATTATCGACAAGTGCAGCTGATCTGCAATCCAAAATGGACAGGCTTGGATCCTTTATGGCCTTATGGGGTATTACTGTAAACATTGAGAAAACAAAAATTGGGGTGTTTGGTCAAAATAGACCCAGTAATGCACAGTTTAACATCGACCAAATTCCAGTCGAGTGTGTAAACAAATATAAATATCTCGGTTTACTTCTTCATGCAAATGGTCAATTACACCAGGGTGTCATAAATTTGGCCTTGAGAGCAAACAAAGCTTTGTTCTCAATGAGGCATGCAATGAACCCGAATGAATTGAATGTAGATCTGTCATGCAAACTATTTGATAGTGTCATACAACCAATATTGTTATATGGGTCTGAAGTCTGGATTGGCTACTTAAATACAAGGGAAGAAGTTAGCATCACAAATCTATTTTTAAAAAATGATGAAATACATGTAGAGCGTATACATTTACGTTTTTGCAAACAAACACTAGGAGTTCATTCTAAAGCTGCTAACATTGGGGTTTTGGGGGAGCTTGGTAGAACTCCTGTAAAATTATTTGCTGTACTCAAAAGCCTAACTTATCTTCTCCATATCCAGACTTCGGATCCATCCTCCCTCGTGTACAAATGTTTTCTTCAGCAGGTTGAGGACAGTAGAGTTGGCACATGCCACAATTGGGTTACTTATATTAAATCAACATTGACCGAAACCCACTCTTTCACATTTGGGAAAATCAAGCTTGTGCACATTCCAAAGCCTCACTCGGGTTTATAAAGCAAAACCTGATTAATATCTATGCAAATATGTGGACTCAACTTGCAAAGAGTTCAAGCAAATTGAGTTCCTACTCAACATACAAAACGAATTTCTGGACAGAATCTGCTACCCTGAACATTAGAAATAGGCGTCACCGGACAGCCTTAACACGGCTCCGAATAAGCGCCCACAATTTGATCATTGAACGAGGTCGTTACTCCGCCAAGCCCAGAGAAGAAAGGCTTTGCAGCACATGCGGTGTGATAGACGATGAACCACACTTTGTGCTATGTTGCGAAAGATTTGTTGCACAAAGGAAGGAGCTAATGGCTACTATTGAGTCAACCATCCAGTTAGTTGGTCCCCCAACATATCGTATTCATGCAAATCATGGCATCAAACATACAGTGCGTAGCAGATGCTCTTGCAAAGTACGTATACGAGTGCTTTAAAATTATGGAAGAGAGTGGGTCCGGTTGAATCCTTACGGGTACGATACTGTAACAGTATTTATATGATAATAGATTATAACTGATGGCCGATCTCTATATACATGCTCTAACATTATTATGATTACAGGTAGCATGTGAACTTAGTTAGTTATTGTTTTAAATGCACACATATTTCTTTTTCTGTCTTTTTTCTTTTTTTTCAATTTGCTTTTAGTCTGTATGGCAAAAAAGAGCAATAAAACTGATTCTGATTCTATAAGCGTTAGATTCGACATACAGTAGCTAGCTTGAAATGTCCGTATTTATGTCTCTCACAGATAGCGTCCGTTGACACCCTTGCAAGTGGTTCAGTCACCAAACTTGGTACACATGTACTACACCTACAGGAGGGTACCATGAAAGCGTCAAATTCGGCAATCAGTAGCTAACCATCGTCCAAATTGTTTTCCCCTATGTTCTGAGCATATAATTACGACTGAGCCACAAATGCTACGAGACAATACCTACATGTACATGAAGTTACCATATGCGCGTCAGATTCGACAGCCAGTAGCTAACCGTCGTCCACATTGCTTTCCCTGTATTCTGCCATTGCGAGTGGTTTTGGGCCACCAAGCTTGGTACACGCATACTTCGAGGCAATGCCTATATGATGGTACCATATGAGCGACGCATTCGGCATTCAGTGGCTAGCCATTGTCCAATATATTTTTTCCCCTTATGTTCTGAGTATATAAATACGACTGAGTCACCAAACTTGGTACACATATACTACGCGACAGTACCTACATGATGGTACCATATAAGCGTCAGATTCGACAGCCAGTATCTTGCTATCGTCCAAATTGTTTTTTTTCTTGTGGTCTGAGTATATAAATACGACTGACCATATGAACCATTCGATAGTGTAAATTACAGCGGCTGTACGCAGCATATACATACTAGCTAAACACTAAGCATCAGATCCAACATTCAGTAGCATGCCATTGTCCATGAATAATTCCTGTGTCTATTTTCATGAATATCGTGTTTTCTATTAATACATTGCATAGCGGTACAGTACGTGCACAATGTAAGATATAGCCTACACAGAAAAGCTCTTGTTGGATATTTGGGCTACGTTACCATGCAATTTTTTCCGTCAAGTAAGGCCTTAGCAAAAGCCGACCTGGCTCAACTGCTAACAGCTTTAAACCTCATAGGGGCCCAAAAACAATGGTCATTTCATTAGGAATAATATAGTTCTCTGTATGTTGTGTGTAATATTTCTGTTGATTGCCAAAATGATCGGATGTCACAATATGCAAATTCAAGCCTCTCTGTTTCAGTTTTACAGAGAGAACATAACGGACACCATGTTATTTTCATTTATTAATAAATTATTACTGGGGAGAGATCTGTGCAGAATTTTAAATTGCAAATTCCATAGAGAGGAGTCTTGTGTTGGGTACAAGAGTTCGCCATCATATAGTTACATTTCCACCTAATGTCTACTCTGGACAAACTTCTCCCTCATTATTGTTCAGAGATTGGGACCAGCCTGGTGGAAACCATCCCGAAGACCCCTACAACAACCTTTGGAACATTTCCTCAAGGAACACAGCACAGGAGGATATATGGGAGAGGGCGGTTCTCTTTCATAATTGCTTAGTCTTCCATTCATTCAGGATGTTCCTAAGTAATCTTGAATAATCCATAACGAAATTAAATTAAGTTTGAAAGGCACATTTTTATGTGCCTTTCAAACTTAATTTAATTTTAATTCGTTAAAGTTACACAATGCTTGTTGTTCATTTAAAAGATCTTCAAAGTGATTCAAACCTTTGCTGGACCACTGTTGGATACAAAGGATTGACTTCATAAAATGTGTATTTAACCAGATAGATTCACACTAAAGAGACTATCATCAGTAAATTTAATTTATCTATCAAAGATTTGCCATGCAGAATGTACTCCAGATTTTTCAGATTTTCTCTCTCCTTTCTAAAATTTTCCCGCCAGTGAAAACATTGTATCCAGAGTGGTATGGTACCATAGTGTTGACTACATCTTCACCGTAACGGTACCAAAGCTGTACCAGAGCAGACACACAACCATCGATGGTCCATATGCTAACGTTATGGTGAACATGTCACTGCTATGGAACCATATCGCTTTGGTCACAATGTTTTCACTGGCAGGAAACTTACATGTGTACCCCTGGTTTCAGAGAGGATGGGTACAAAGAAGAGATGCTTGCTATCATTTAGTTTACCAGAATTTACTTTGAACACATGGCTTATTTAAAAAAAAAATTGTGAAAATGAAAGATTTGTTGAAGAACACCATTTTTAAATGATATGAAGGTACATGGTCTGAAAAAAAATAAATAATCCATCAGCCAAATGATAATTGACATCCGTACAACAATCCATCAAGCTCTCTAAGTAAAAGTAGCCGATATCCTCCAGTCCTCTCTTGTTATACTGCTTATTTCTGTGCTATGAATGCAGTGAAAGTATCTCTCAGTCCTCCCTTATTGTAAATGCAAGTGAAATTATAGAGGAAATTGTATTGTTTTGATTGGTCATTTAATTACTCTGGCTTGCATAATGTACAACTTCAAGGCTGTTCCGAAGTCACACTTGACCAGTTGACATTTCGATTGAACCGTTCAGACACGGGCAGACAACACTATGCAGCGGCAATGTTATCCAACCTTGATTATGCCTTTCTTACTTTTGCCTAGCTGATTATGTATATTCATGAAAATACAGGGAAAAAAGCTTTTCAATACCACCCTGAATTCTGGTGCATCGACTGGCATGACTTATAGTATTAATTCTTCAGTCCTCTCATATTGTTAACGTAAGCGAAAGTATCCTTCGATTGTCTCATTAACTGCTATTGCAAGATAAAGTATGCTTTACGGCATTATTCCTCTTGAATCATGTGAGCGAGTGTCCCTCACTGGCTCTCATGTCTGTTCTATTTGTTTGTTTGTATTGTGGGCACGACTACCATGTACCGGTATCTAATACGATAAATATCGCATATCATATCATACCACACTAAAACATGATATGTAATAAATCAAATTTGAAATGGATCTATCGTAAAGTATACGGTACGTTCGGCTTACTTTAAATTTTATTTATTTCACATTAAAGCTGACTGTGTGTGTTCATGACACATGATCTTCCTCATGAACAGCTATTAAACTTATATATGAACATATGAAGTTGTTTGCATAATTTTTCCAAAGCTTTGGAAATTTTTGCCAGGCGAACTTGAACGTCTGCCCGATATTATTGGTGGCACACACGGGAAACTTCGCAAGTATACAGGACAAATTACAGGAGTCCTTACCATTCTACAGTTTAGTTTACCGTTAGATGTGTCGATTCAATGGAAGGATTCGATATCATTACGATTTCTGAGTAGGTAGATCTTATTTCTGAATAATTATCAGAAAAACATGTACATATGGGTATCTTTGTTCAGTTATGGATTATGGCCCTTATTTGTTTGTTTGTATGCGACCTCTTTGAGGTGTTCTATACATTTGAACTGAATTGAATTACGGGCCATAACAACAACAATTATTCAATACAAAGTAAATAAGACATCCCTAAGCCAATGTTTTCGGGCAAACTAATTCTAATTCTCTTAGTTAACACTCTGAAATATGCGTTGGGAGGAAAGTGAGGTCTGCCTCAATCTAGACTCCACAAACCTTGTTGTTGTTGTTGTTGTTCTCTATTTTGTTGTTGTTCTTTACCTGTAAATCCACCGATGTGTGCCTGGTGCTCTATAAAGAAAATCACGAGTCGCTATATCCCCAAATGCTGTTTGTTCTCTTAAACTTGAGACATTTGGCGGTTGGCGGTGTTCAACCCCTCAATACGTATTCCAATAATACCTTTGACCGAATTTCGAACAAACTGGACAAATTTGATGGTACTCGCCGCAACGGATATAGCCGCGCGCTAAACAGTTGCCGAAACGAAAATTAAACCTTATAACTGGAGTGAACACGGATGGTATAGATATTTATTGTTTTTTGACCTTACCTCTCGTCATCCACTCCGGGTTGTTGTTTATCTGTAAATCTACTCTTAACTTGATGGGTTAATCCATTCAAAGCCCGTTCCTTCTCATTCACGAAACGCTATATAGACGATCTTCTCGCTGTGGATAATCGCTATATAAATGACGCAGTGAAGGATATATATCCACCTTCACTGGATTTGAAGAAAACTACAGATAGCCGTACAGGCACATCTTATTTAGATATCTACCTCTATAAAAATGAAGCGGGCATCCTCTCTCGTCGACTTTATGGCAAAAGAGATGATTACAATTTCGACATCGTAAACTATCCCTTTTTGGATAGTAATATTCCAGTGGGACCTGCATATGGCGTATACATATCTCGCTTAGTAGCATTTGCTAGATCCTGTGTTAAATGTGATGATTTTAATCAACGTCACAAAACATTGTTGCAGAAACTTATAAAACAGGGTTATTCCACCAAGCGCCTCCACTCAAAGTTTCTCAAATTTGGCGATACATATCGCATGCTGATTGCGAAATACGAACGTAGCGTGCAAGATCTATGGCGCTACGTTTCGTAACATGTGTCTAATTCCGCTTAACCCGGGGCTAGGGGCCGTATGAGCCCATGTACTTCAAGATCCTCATGGTACTCGAATATGAACAGGCACAATCAAAGCGTGACTGCTCGAGATACATCATTTTTTAGATGACGACTCTATAACGAATATTATGGATTATGACTACTGATCAGCGATACGGAATTGATATTTTGGAACATCATGATGTCTTGCCGGCATCATTGAAAACTGTTGACCGCTTCTATCTTGCAGGAAACAAGCTGATGTTTTTGTACACTATGATTGTCTTTTTGAATTTGGTGCTAATACTGTTATATGGAAATGGAATAGGTCTTTGGATTATGGACGCGGTTATTCTCTCAGATATGTGTAGGGAACTGTCTGAAGTTCCAAAATTTTCCAGGGAGTTCCCCCGATCACATCTTCAGAAGCTCCAAGTATTGGCCGTATTTACTTTTGAAACACTAGAATATGCGATCATCTTCTCCATGAAGTTCGTTCTGTCTAATCAACGAACAACCCAATGTCTATCAATAGTTTGTGTTCATAAAGCACTGCAACTTTTCACTTGACTGGGTGTGTATAGCTGAGGAATTCATCGGCGAATTATTTTCGAAGCAACGTGGTGGGAATTTCATTGAAGAACGCCGATTGCATGTTTTTTGTTGTTGTTTTTTTTAAGCGCTTATGAGTCAGTTCTATTGCGAGATATGCTATCCCTTTCAAAGTTCTCAGAAGCGCCAAACGGGTCAAATCAAGTCCAAAATTCCCGACTTGTCCGGGGCAACCCTCTCTCTGTCCCACCCCTAACCCAGAAACTCTGGCTTTGATAGGTGAATATAGGTAAGGGGGCGTGGCGTTCCTATCGCAGCCCAGATCGCGCCTAGGTTAAATTTTAGTGATAAAAACTCGTTTGGCGAAAAGCGGCTTTTCGCTGACGAAAATAGCGAAACGGGAGAGGAAAAATATGCCAATTTGATACAGTTTGATCGATCTGAGCTTCTTTGTCCATGTACCATCTATCACGACTGTTTTGATGCTGACAAAATGTGATCAAATGTATGAGAAAAAACCTGCATTGATTTTAACGTTTTCGCGCCTTTCTGACATCTTGCGAGAATATGACCTTCGATATTTTGATCTCGTGACCGTTCTGATCACGTGAATAAACACACGTCGCTTATTGGTTTCTTGATGACGTGAATCAAAAGGTCAACCCCATTCTGCGCATGTCCCTGTAAACTATGGAGAAAGATGGCCCTCCAGAGTTTCGTAGTAATGGCCTCTCTCTAATTTCATAATACGATAGACTGCCCTTGTTCTGCTACATCATAATTCTTCTTGTCTTCTTAATAGCTTATATCTATAATGCCATCCTATTCAGCATTATCAACGCTGCAAACGAGTACGTACAAATCGAGGGCTGGCTTCGTCTACACGCTGATCGGGATCATGGAGTAAAGTTTGTCCTGCCTCAGTTATGCCCCTTGGGTGTGCCTAAAAATCGGGACTCATTTACGGGAAGAAAATCTGACAAAAAACGAGCAGGTTGACACCCACTTTTGTTTGCCTTTTTAAGTTGAGACCGGACCAGAGAACGTGTGTAAGAAGTTTAATTGAAATCGCTCTTACAGATTTTTCTGGGAATTGAACCGAATTTGACCATTTTTCGACATTTTTAAGGGGTTTTCTAGGAAAAATAAAGCAAGCATGGAGAAGAATGTTCGAGTTCAATTTTTCTATAACATAGCAGTGTCATATCTTAAAATAGTAGTTCCATCATGCTCTTTCAGAAAATATATACATATAAGTGATTTGGGTTGAAGGTTTTACGACAACTGGTGACCGAAAAACGGACCCATAGTCTATTCCATGCCGAATGGAAGAATCTCTGGAGTGCAGCCAACGAAAAATAACGGTTTTGTTGACAAAATCCGTGTTTGATGGCAGATTCACTCTAATTTAAAGAGTCATTAGGTGGTTGTCATAGTGCTGGAGATGCTAAATCATATTATTTATTCGATAAAATGCTTTTTTGTGCCTCTGTCTCAATTCCCCACGTCGTATACAGTTAAAGATCTCGGGCGACTTACGTCTTATTTATTTTTTTCCTTTTCGGTCTGTATATGTGATTCGGGCTAAGGGGTCAGCAACAACAACCAAAGAAAAAAGACTCCCTCAGCCGTTGTTTTCGGGCTATCCCACCCCCGTCTGCCCAACCCCAACAATATTCAAGACGCTCCGCCGCGCCTACACCCAGGAATCGTTTACAGCGAAAAGGGATGCGTGTTCTCATGGCAATGAATGGTAGACTTAGAGACACACCCGCCATTACATGTAACGGCTAGAGTCATATAGTGAATACGAAAGGCGAAATCTGATGTGCTCGTGATGATGACATGTCCGTTTACATTTCGTCAAACCGTTTTAATTCCTTCCAACACGACTACGAAGCTGCAGCCAATCAGAAACACATGAAATTTACAAATCGAAATTCCCACTGTCGGCTATCCAGTAACTAACCACTCAAATAGGTGATCGAGAAATGAACACAGAGCGCAATGGAGAGAAAAAAAACACTTTGATCTTGGCGTGGGCGATGCCTGTGATACAACAACGATTCAAATACGTACTGAGATTTCGTTAAATTCCACTTCGACTCAAAATGACGCCTAAAAACATGCCGCCAAAGCACACGTGACCCGAGTAAGCGATTCACATTGGCTAGAATAGTTACAAAAACATAATAAATGTGGGGGTGTAAAGTCCCCAAAACAGGCTAACATGTAGACCTACAGCAGTGTGCTGGATATACGACACCTCCCCCCATCCCCTTTTTTAGATAAAGAAAAGAGACAACGGTCTCATAATGTTCCGTAATGAACTAGAACAAATGCTTAACCCGATATCAGAACGCACGCTTTACACACGGTGATAGTGAACTGGCAGTCCTATAAATGTTTGTTCTGTGCTCAGTGAAGATCGAGCTTGATCAGTGACACTGTGAAGGGTTCCAACGCAAAATAATACAATCGTAATACTAAATGTACATGTATAAAGTGTATGCGGTACACTTACTATTAACTTTCACACTTTGCTAAAAGTCGAGTTCAGATGTTGTGTGGTACGGTACATGTACATGTGAGTGTAGGCAGAACAGCTACTGTTACATTTCAGTCTTCGCTAAGCCGAGTTACGATGTAGGGTAGTCCTATTTACTCAGCAATTTACACTTAAACTTAATTTCAAAGTTGGTTAACCACTGTACCTCACAAAACTCAACATAGTTAACAGATCCAGTCTATTGGATGTTTTCACACTTCGCCCGGATCTTGTAGTATGAAATGTTGTGAATGCCGTCTGTATATCTCCCCTGGGATGTGCTGGAGAGGAGGGGGAAGCCACTCTGGTTTCCCTGGATGAGGGCAAATCTACATCCGCAAAACACGGCTTGAGCTCAGGTGTAATTTCAGGGGAAGGCTCTGCAGTTCTTAGTAGATGACGTCTGTTCCTCCGTAGAACGCTGCCTGTTGCTGACTGAACTATATAAGAACTAGGACAGGCATGGTGCTCAGTTGCTATCGCAGGGTTCCACACACCATTTTTCCTAATACGAACATCATCGTTTTATCGTGTGTATCAAAATATATCGACAAAAAACCTGAGACGCCCATTCACTCCTGAGTTAAAGATCAACGACAGATCAATGAGGGTAGGTCAATAGCTCGGCAGTTACCTCGAAGTCCGCACTGTCCTGAACAGTGTTGTGAATGATTAATTTATCCAATTGTATGGTCAAATATATAACCTTGCATATCTAGTGATGCTTATACAGTCGTGAATGAGTATCCAAGTGTTTAGTCAAATATACACTAGATGTTCAGCCCTCCTACATTTTGGATTTTGAGGCATTCTCCCATATTTAACATACGATTTTGGTACTTGAGCTATTGCCAGAAATCGGCATTGTGAATGGGCGTTTCCTGTGGTTAATTTCAATCAGGCTACATGTGGAAACATATATATGTAAAAGATTTAAATGTTTACGGTACCGTGTTACTTTATTCTCAGGTTGTATACCAGGTGTACATTTTCAACTGCTCACTAAAATCCCATATCCAATTTCTCTGATTCATTCGAAAAAACTATATATGTGATTACTTTTATATAGACTGTTATTTAGGGGGCTTATTATCACTTTTTTTTCTATGGGTGGAAGGTAAAGAAATCCCTTAATCTGAAGAATTCTTTGAATTTACCCATGGTCATGCGCACTGAAGGACAGTGCACAAAGAATCCCGATAGAACAAAAACAACGAGCTGTATAATCGAGGCATGTCTCATCAGCATCTGCGACGTATAGACTATATTTATCGCATTTGTCTGTTGCGATTCACAAACGCGACACGCTAAGGGTAGGAATACACCATAGCCGTTGCAATGGCGCAGGCGGCAACGCTCGCGACAATGCATTTGTCCGTGCATTCACCATATGCGTCTTTTGGCTGCGATGGAATCTGCGTATATACCTATACCTAATTTAAATAACAGCGTCTGATGCCAAAGTGTGCATAATAATGTCCTTGACCTTCCAAAGACAATGCGTAGGCCTGTGCAGCGCGTCATAACGTATGATAATTCAGCACCAAGTAGACGCTTTATAACCGGACGGAAAATGTTGTGGTGCCCTTTTCCAACAGCTACAGGCATGGAGGAAAGAGCAACATTGGCCATAATGGATATGATGGATGATGAAGACGACGATGACAATGAAATGTTGGCCCTAATGGCATTGACTTTGGTGCGAAAACCTAGAGAGTGTTGGGTGCATCCAATACTCTTGAAAAGAAAGCGCAAAGGAGAATAATAATAATAATAATAAAAATAATGTCTTTGACCTTCCAAAGGCAATGCGTAGGCCTGTGCAGCGCGTCAAAAAATGGAAAATTCCCAATTCCAACGGCAACGCAAAGCTATAACGCAACCGATACTCAACGCAATGCGAATAGTGTGTTCACCACTTCTTTTTGCAACTTGTTCAATTTGTTGCGACAACGCATATGCGAATCGCATTGCGATGACGGCTCTGGTGTATTCCTACCCTAAGCAAATGTCCGTTGTGCGTCGCGAATCCCTAGGTTAATCTCTTCGCAGACGGCAACGAGAACGTGGCCTGAACGTTCATTGCACTTCAAGTTTGAAAATTTTCTTCAAATGCGACTCACGGCGGACATTCGCGCCGCACGTCGCATTATGTGGGTCATCGCTCATGTCTCCTGGCGATTATTCCCAGAATAGAAGATCCATTTTGTCACAAGTTCGAAAATACTCCTTATTCTTTGCATAATAGTTTTCACTATCAAGCGTACACAGTATGTCGATCTATTGTATGCATTCTATTGTAGGTGGTAGCAGAAACATAGTATATCAGTAGTAAATAAAGCGGAACTTTTGTCGCATTGAGGGTTAGGCTGATTAGGTCATGTGGAGTGATTTGACGTGACGTTGCAATGTCGTCATGGATGACGTCAGGTGACATCACTTCCGGGTCTGGGTCACTTCCGGGCGAAAGGCCATTTCGACACTAAGTGAAGAGTACGACTTTCGGCACGCGACACTTCGGCACCTTTCTATTACAGGCAAAATTATACCAAAAATTAAGATTCTAACATCTTCTTCAAAATATGATTAACATACAAACAGGCCATTCTAAGGGTTACCAAGTTGTAGATTCTCAACCGCGAATATAAGCGAAATTTCGGCAACTTTTTGCACATATGCAGTTGGTTTAGAAAGGCATGGTGTCATAAAGCAAACCACATGTATTGAGGTACATGACTGGATCTGTTTATTTGTTAAATATATGTTACAAGAATAAGGTGAACATTTTCATCTTCAGCCTAATTTGGCCTGGAAAGGGACTGCCGAAATGTCGCGTGCTGATATGTGCTGATATGTCGTACTTTCCACTTGGTGCCGGGATGTCGCGTGCCGAGATATCGCGTGACGGAATGTCGCTTACCATAGTGTCGATTCCTGGGGAAAAAAGCCATTTTAGTACCAGAATTGTGTGGAAAATAACACAAATTGTGTAAGAATCAACATTAATGTGTAGATATATTAAGTTTAACACCAAACCGTGTTTATTTCAACACAAAACATTTTGTGTTGAAGCCATTTTAGCACAAAATTGTGTCAAAACAACTCAATCTTTCTCGCAGTGTTGGGTTTGGGTCGTGGGGGTTTTTGTCCGGGGGTGCTTTGTCAGTCGGGGTTTTTCTTGGAGTTTTTGTCCCGAACCCATTGAATCCACCAAAACTTTTAATAATTCATTTATCCCCCAGGCAGACTGAATCATGAAGCCACCTTTATACGGATATAGTTGTCCGATAATTATGGAATAATTATAATATAAAGACGGTTAGTTATGGACTAAAAAAAAATCATATATCAGCATCAATCTGGGAATAAATGTTGTTATCTTATTTGTGTGTCCCTGACCACGTTACGACTACACTGTGATGCAATGTTCACACTAGAAAAATAAAGAAACAAAAAATACACTGTGTTTGATAAACACGAACTTGAGTCAGTTATCTCTCGTGTTTACAAATGTATTTAATGGTAGTCGGCATTTTTCTACGCTAAACCTCAACAATACTATCTCTACGCTAAACCTCAACAATACTCTCTCTACGCTAAACCTCAACAATACTATCTCGCAATAAATATTCATTCGAACGGATAAGAATTATTGAAGTAATAAGCGCAGAGAAAATGAATATTTGGAAAACAGGGTATAACATCTTAATTAACATTTGAGAATGTCAGATAGCTGGAGCCTCAGAAATCAGCTTTCTGGGGTTTTTTTATTATTTTTTTTAACTCAGTCCCTTTTGTGTGGCAGTCTGTGTAGTCTACTGTCTCGATCGGACTGACTAGATCTATAAATTAATCCGCGAATGAAGGACGGGGCGGTAGGAAGGGGTGCATTCGTTTTGTTAGTTATTTTGTCATAGTATTACAGTAAGACACTGTAGATTGTTCTAGAATTGTGAACCTGTTGACCTCCTGTATTGTGATAAACATGTTTACGTTTAGTTCATATCGAATGTTCTCGTAATCTTGACCGATACCAAAATAGCCGCTGAGTAAATGATCTAAAACAGCGCCAGCTGTTCATTCATCTATAGTCCCCGTATGAAACTCTGTGTTATACAGCAGCGATGTCTGCACATTTGCGTAGCGCCATCTAGCCATCTCTACATTGTATATACTGAATCTATACTACATTGAGATTTACGATGGAAGTCTCGAGAAGAAATAGCCTCTGTTTATTTCGGTTAGTAATGTGGAATCTTCTCGAATTATCATAACTGTATCTGGGTTAAATGTTACGTCATTGTTATGCCGATGAACTTTGTTGAACTGATAGAAATAACTCGAATCCCGGTATAGTATATATAATGTGTCTCGCTCAGTTGTGTAGGCAGGGAATTGAATACTGGCTTTGATATACGCTTGGTGTACTGTGAGATTCTTGAACGGATTTTGGGTGCATAATTGGATACGAACTTTATCGGAGAATATTGCCTGAGATTACTGACAACCACTGATTATATTTCCTGTTGGCTGTGTTTAACCGTTGTTTCTACGTGAGTGAACCAACGAAATCTGGACACTGGCTGAGCGATATTGACTGAGGAAATACTGGGACACTAATCCAGCACGTCACGAACTGTACATCGATACGAACTTTGAGAGATACACCGGTATAACAGTAAGAATTAAAATTTTATTTAGGATTGATTTGTTGAATTAATCTATCTTAATTTGTATATGATTTTAGTATTGTAAATAAATATTCTGTTCGATTTCACAAATTTTTCTGTTTCGTGTTTCTATTATCGTGGACGTAACAGAAATTGGGGGTCGAGTCCGCGAGCTTTGTTTACATTCCAGCTTCCCAACATTGTTCTAAATTGATACATTGTTTGAATTTGTGAAGTCGGGTAGTAGTATATTTTCAGCATGTCTTTTGATCCATTTAAGTTTGCTTCGAAGCCTGGTCAGGAGGAGTTTGACGAACTACGCAAAGAGAATTTGTTCGCGCTGTGTAAATTCCTACAAATTAAATTTAAAACATCTTGGAGAGAGCAGGAAATTAAAAAACTCGTTATTAAACATTTTGTTAGCAAACAAATCTGGGAGGAAAGTGATTTTGATTTGACTGAGGAAACATCTGGTTATTTGGAATTAAAGAAATTAGGATTACAAAATCAACTGGAATTAAAGAAATTAGAATTAGAAAAAGAGGAAAGAGAGAAAGAAAGAGCATTGGAGAGAGAGAGAGCAGAGAAAGAGAAAGAAAGACAGTTTCAGTTAGAGAGAGAAAGAGAAGGCAGAGAAAGACAGTTTCAGTTAGAGAGAGAAGTTAGAAAAAGAGAAAGAGAGACAGTTCAGTTAGAATTAAAACATATGGAATTACAGTCAGGAACTGTAAGACACATGTTACGAAAGAAGCGCCATAGATCTTGCACGCTACGTTCGTATTTTGCAATCAGCATGCGATATGTATCGCCAAATTTGAGAAACTGAGTGGAGGCGCTTGGTGGAATAGCCCTGTTTTAAAGGTTTCTGCAACAAAGTTTTGTGACGTTGATTAAAATCATCACATTTAACAAAGGATCTAGCAAATGTTACTAAGCGAGATGTGTATACGCCATATGCAGGTCCCACTGGAATATTACTATCCAGAAAGGGATAGTTTACGATGTCGAAATTGTTAGGATAGCGTTAGTCCAAAATAACGAAAATAATGTTATACGATCACTTTCTAAATGATAAAAATTATATCTATTCCGCTTTCGGAGCTGTGTCATTACGATCATCAGAGGGATACTGTATGTTCACTTCCAAGACTACCGGTTTGCTACCTCCTGTTTCTGTGGGAGGCCCGTTTAAAAAAATATGTTTTTTTATACGATCACTTTATCAAAATATATCTGTGCAGTTCTTGGGAGCTGTGTCATTACGATCATCAGAGGGGTACTGTATATTCGCTTTCAAGACTACCGGTCTGCTACCTCCTATTTTTGTAGGAGGCACCTTGGCCGAGTGGCTTAGATCGGCGACATACAGTCCTGGCGATAAGATGCCTGACTCTGGGGTCGCTGGTTCGGATCCCGTAAGGGACTCGGCCAAATTTTCAGCACTAGAATTTGTGATATCCTAAGATAGTGTTATCGCAAAATAACGAAAATACTGATATTTCGATTATTTTATTCAAATTTCAATTCCACTCCTGGTATATTGTGCATGTATCTAAAATACATACAGAATGAACTGCATACAGAATAACACAAGTAACAGGTATATATGTATCTCATTACATTCTTAACCGAAGATCAACACCTGGGTGATATTACAACAATACCATGGTGTTACATATCGTTTTGATTGGCTTAACTTTAGCTGCTGAACGTATTTCTTATTTGAGGACAATGGGCAATCAGACTAAATTTATTTTCATAACTTCATTTATTTTCACAATAAGCAACATAATCGTGATTAGCAAGTGAAGTTTTACAACATAATATGCATCATCGGTCTCCTTCAGTTTACTGTGGACATATATACCCTTGAATATCTGTTACCATGATTCAGTCGAAATATTGTCTGTATTTTATTGATGTCGACAAGGAATAAACATAATTGTTTGATAGTATTATTAATTGTTTGTTGTTTATGATTAACTTTTTATTTGCTGGAATCCAGCCATTTGTTCCATATGGGCAATATTATCATCAGCCATCAACATTCAATATGAATGTGATACATGTACAAGTTCATGGTAATTGATACATTATGGTGAAGATGACCTGTAACACCAGTATACAAAATTATTCCGAGAGCATTGAATCTTCATCACATGATGCTGAGACAGATCAGAAAGGAGTGCCGGTAAAATCAGGTGTGTTTTGTAGAGGATACTGTCAATGAGGATGCTATACTGTACACATACAAAATATGAAGTGTTGATGTGTAGGGCCTATACCACAAAATCACAAGCAAGTTGGTAAAACTAGGCATACAGGTCTCATTTCTGCCGCTAACGTGCTGATTTTGGTGGGGTGTCGTCTCGAGGAGATGGGGGTTGGAAGGAGCCTAATGTCTAAAGCAGTATTCCAGGTTTTCCATCAATATATTCCATACCCATATATTTCAAGCACGTGAAATCAGACAAAAAGTATTTGCGGGGAATGTGACTTCCACACCCCTAGCTGGACCTGCTAGTGGTTAATTACCATTGGTGAAGTTAACGTCCACCAAATGCAAAATTGAGTTTGGCATCCGGCCCTATGTTATACAGTGATGTATTCCCCTACGGACCCTGTTGCCTTGACGGAGGTCTCTGTTGGATTTATTTTCAGTATAATTATATAAAGGATGTGTGATGTTTACATACGAAAAACTCCTTTGTTTGTGGCGGTAATGAAGCTGTTGTTATTTTTTTCTTCCAATCCAAAACCTGCAAAAACATATTTTGCTTGAAGAATATGTACTGAAATATCAGTCTGGAAACAATTACGATGGTAAGTTGCATAAAAATGAGTTTACATCTCATCAAAATGTGCTCCCTGGCATATTTTTGTATTTCTGAGGCATACATAAGGAGAATTTTTATATTTTCGCAAATATATTAGGAAGATTGCTCATTTGAAAGAATCAAGTCCCATTTTTGTTTGGGGTGTCATATTCTCATGACAAGAGAAAATCCTCCCTATAAATGCCTCAAAAATACAGCATTAGCCCAGGTAGCATATTTCCATGAATCAAAAATTCAGTTATATTCAGCACCCCGTACGACCCATTTAAACCAATAGTGGCAGGTCATCTCGAATTCAAAACGTCCGTTCCCATGAAATTTTAGCATTGCGTATTCGTGCCATAGCCCCTTCTTCCACAACCCACCAGTCCAGTCGAAGGCCCCTTCACGAGTGCATCACTTCAACACACCATTCGGACCAATAGCGTTCCATCTCGAGGCTAAAGCGGCCATTCCCATTTCCTTTCTCCACAATGCCCGGTCTACGCCAGCGCCTCTACTTCCACTACCAACATGCCTGAGTTCGCTACAACTCCTATTGATGACATCACTGATGGAATGGACGTCCCTGAAGTCGTGGTCTACACCACAAGAGCTCCAAAATGAGACCCGACATGACCTATTTGGATAAAATATAGGCCCTCAAACTCTCAAATGCGTCCTTGCGCTTCTCCAAAATGTCCACTGGTAGATACCGTAAAATGTGCGTAATATTGTTGCATGTTCTCTTTAGGTCCACATGTTGATAGTGAAAGTCTGCCCCGTACACACAACATGTAACTAATATTACGGTGTTTGACATTGAACATTGGACTTTACCTCCATTTTCGTATGTATTTCAGCATGCATTTTTTACATATCATCTCGAACCAGAATATTTCGTTGTTGAACAATCCAAAATAAAATGAATACGAGAAAGCCAGAACGCGCACTATGCAAGCCTCATTTCTATGGCTTTTCATTATTATGCGTTATTTAATGTTCCTGTAGGCGTCATACCTTTGAACAGCTACATAGAGCATGTTTATGATTTTCATGAGCATTTCTTTTATTATGGTTCCATTTCTGTGAACAGCTGTAATATGAACAGAATCAACACACATCTGTTTTTTCATTAGTGTGGTTTCTTTCATGTTCCATTTGTATGAACAGCTATATGGACAGCTCACTATATGGACAGAGTGAGCATTTTATGGCTTTTCACCGAAATGTGTCATTTCCTGTACCTTTAGGTTCCATTTCTGTGAAAAGCTATATGGACAGAGTGAGCATTGTTTGACTTTGCGCCAGTATGTGTTCTTTCATGTCGTACAAGGGGTCTATTCGATGAACAGCTATATGGGCAGAGTGAGCATTTATATGGCTTTTCACCAGTATGTGTCCTTTCATATTCCTTTGTGCTCCCTTTATGTGTACAGCTATATGGACAGAGTGAGTATTTGTATGGCTTTTCACCAGTATGCGTCCTTTAATGTTCCTTTAGGTTCGCCGTCTTTGAACAGCTATATGGGCAAAGTGAGCATTTATATGGCTTCTCGCCAGTATGTCTCCTTTCATGGTCCTTCAGGGTCCTTTTCCGTGAAAAGCTATATGGACAGAGTGAGCATTTCAGGGGTTATTCTAGCCCAAAATCTTTCATCTACTCAATTTGAGAATTTCCTGAAACTCAATTTTTCGGCGCGCCTATAATTTAAAAATACTCAATATTTTCATTGTTATCATCTTTTTGTACCAGAAACTCAATATATCCATGATTTTCATAGTTTCGGCTCAGAAACTCAATTATGCAAACATTTTCATAGGGGTAACTAAAAGAAATTCAAAACCGACATTTAAAAAGACCTGTCCATTGTACACGTAGATTGGTTCAGTAAATGCAGTCTACAGTTTTTGTATGTACAGGAATATCTAATTATTATCAGTATGTGACCATGCAATATAGAGTAAATGCTCTAATAATTCAAACATATTTTCTGTTTTATCGAGACTAAGATGTGAACAGCGACAGTTGAAACTGGTATAGAGTAGCATTGACTGAAACCAACTGCATGTCCTATGATTGAGTAATGTTATGGTAGTTTTTAAATCCTTGAAGTTGGGATATTGAAATATATCCTAATTGGGATATTTTGACCGATTTTCAAACTAAACCGCAATGGCGAATTTCGGCATCTAAAGTACAAAAGCAAGATAGAATTTACTTGACAAAACTGCCAATGCGATTGTATAATTTTGCTGAGTTTTTCTCACCCAAGTTATTCTCTCTGATATTAAAATTACATGCATTCTTTTTTCATGTTGCTGCAGTATACTTCCCATCAATCACCACTTTTGTATGTTTTTAAACAAACAAAATAACTAGGAGAATATGCCAGCTTGAAAATATGGAATTATAAAAAAAATATCCAAAGTGGGATATTTTATGATCTCAATTGGGATAGATATTTTATACCAATTGGTCCTTTCCCCTGATCTGGTAAAGGGTCATTTAGTGTGGGTTGCATGTAAAATGTTTGAAAAGTTGTCAATATTTTTAAATTAATACTCGATTATCAACCTGAAAACTTCCGTTTTCACTCTGTCCCTAAACCACAGTAAATGACCCTTACGGCGTAGCATTGTGCCGTATCGATTTTTTTCGGCGGTATCGTGTTGTACAGAATAGACTAGTATACGACGACTGAAACAACATAGACTTTGTTATTTAGTGTAGTCTCTGATTGGCGTCAGACGATACCAGTTGAGAAAAATATTTTGCATCAGTTGATCCATGGAGCAGTAGGCATGGTTGATCGAACAATTTCATTCACATATTACTTTATTCACCGTGTGCTGTTGGTTTTCGGGCCGCTGGTTTGCGACTGCCCTCGTCCATGCTGTCAAAGTGTTTGTGGTGTGTTTCTATTAACGAGCACGCGCTCTCATATGTATACCACCCCTTGGCAGATCTTCGTAACGCGGTGTTTCATTGGGTAGTAATTCCAACGACATAATCACTTGTCCAATGAATAAGCGCAAGACTGAAGCCGTTCTCCTGCGTACCGCTCAGATTGCCAATATCACCTTTGTGCGGAGAGTTACACTGCGCCAGGAAACAACAACAACGACAACAGACGTCGGTTCGTGAACTCGGGACAAGATTCAAGGATTAAAATAAGTTTATTCCGATACAACTACACAACAATGAAGACCAGTAAATCAGCAAAACTCAATATTTTTTTCGCGCGCAAGCGCGCGTAATGGGGAAAATTACGACAAACTGAATTTGTCGAGGGAAAACTCAATTTGCAAAAGTCCTCAAAACTCAATTTCGGAAATTTCTCATCGGGATTACCACGATGAGAAAACGGCTAGAAAAACCCCTGCATTTATATGGCTTTTCAACAGTATGTGTCCTTTAATGTTCCTTCAGGTCCCCTTCACGAGAAAACCTATATGGACAGTGAGCATTTATATGGCTTTTCACCAGAATGTGTCCTTTCATGCTCCTTCAGGTTCCCTTCACGAGAACAGCTATATGGATAGAGTTAGCATTTATATGCCTTTTCACCAGTATGCGTCCTGTTATGTCCCTTTTGGTGCCCCTTCTTGGAACAGCTATATGGACAGAGTGAGCATTTGTATGGCTTATCACCAGTGTGTGTTCTTTCATGTTCCTTGAGGCTCGCTTTGTGTGAACAGCTATATGGACAGAGTGAGCATTTATATGGCGTCTCACCAGTATGTGTCCTTTCATGACCCTTCAGGTTCCCTTTCTGTGAACACCTATATGGACACAGTGAGCATTTATATGGCTTTTCACCAGTGTGTGTTCTTTGATGAATATTCAAGCTCCCTCTATGTGAACAGCTATATGGACACAGCGAGCATTTATATGGCTTTTCACCAGTATGTGTCCTTTCATGCTCCTTCAGGTTCCCTTTCTGTGGACAGCTATATGGACAGAGTGAGCATTTATATGGCTTTTCCCCAGTATGTGTTCTTTCATGAATATTCAAGCTCCCTCTATGTGAACAGCTATATGGACACAGCGAGCATTTATATGGCTTTTCATCAGTATGTGTCCTTTCATGTATCTTTAGGGTGCTTTTCCGTGAAGCGCTATATGGGCAGTGTAAGCATTTGTATGGCTTATCACCAGTGTGTGTCCTTTCATGCTCCTTCAGGTTCCCTTTCTGTGAACAGCTATATGGACAGAGTGAGCATTTATATGGCTTTTCACCAGTGTGTGTTCTTTGATGAATATTCAAGCTCCCTCTATGTGAACAGCTATATGGACACAGCGAGCATTTATATGGCTTTTCACCAGTATGTGTCCTTTCATGCTCCTTCAGGTTCCCTTTCTGTGAATAGCTATATGGACAGAGTGAGCATTTGAATGGCTTCTCAGCAGTATGGGTTCTTTCGTGAATATCCAGGTTCCCTCTATGTGAACAGCTATATGGACAGAGTGAGCATTTATATGGCTTTTCGCCAGTATGTGTCCTTTCATGTTTCTTCAGGTTTACTTGATGTGAACAGTTACATGGACAGAGTGCGCATTTGTATGGCTTTTCACCATTATGTGTTCTTTCACGATCCTCTCGGTTTACTTCACCTGAACAACCTTGTGGACAGAGTGAGCATTTGTATGGCTTTTCACCAGTGTGTGTTATTTCATGATTTCTTATGTCTGCTTTCTGTGAAAGGCTATTTAGACAGAGCGAACATTTGAATGGCTTTTCACAAGTGTGAACTCTGTCAACTGTCGTTCTCCCTGTATTGACCGTTTCTGGATTCCAAAATCTCAAAGATTCGTTGGGCAGTTTTGTCGTCTCTGCTGTCTTGACTTTTATCATGTACATGGCCACAGGAAAAGGTCTATCAGAGAGGAAATCATCGACACGTGTCTGCTCGTCATCAGAACACTTCTTGACAAAAGACTAAAGCAAAAAGAAAACATAATCAGCCTTATTTTTATATCAACATTTCTTTTCACTTCAATACAGTCAGTTATTGATTATATCTTCGAAATTCTGTTTGCTAAATCACATGGGGTTTGTGAATTTAATATAAACTTGTAGCATACTCCACCATTAGTCTTTAGAACCGTATTCAAAAGCTGTTGTTGCATGTGATTAAAACCAGATCACAAAACAAGCTGAGGAGATAGCAAGTAGCCTGTTTGAGAGCATACAGCATTTATGGTTCAAATATCTCCTTAAATGTAACACGGAAAGTGGATATCTGTATGTGGGACATTTATCTGGAATTGTTGAGACAAGTTGAGGAGGTTTGGGAAGCAGTGATGGATAGTGTAATACTGGAATCCAAGTCTGCATTTGTTTATGGAATTTTGGATGGTGAAGATGGGTGGTATAGATCTCAAGATATCGCATTCACAAGACGGTCAATGGCAGTCATATTGGATAAAAATACTACTTCAATGAAAATCAACACCAATGGCCGTCTACTGACGTGAAACAATTTCTCAAGTTTAAAATCAATTGGACAAGTTGTTCTCAAGATACCGCATTCACAAGTTGCAGGACAGACGGAATCCAGGATGGTCAATTGCAGCCATCTTGGATTACATGCTACCTGAACAAAAATCAATACTAATGGACGTCTAACTGACGTGAAGCGCCTTCTCAAGGTTGAAGTCAATTTGTTGAGTTGTTGTCAAGATATCGTGTTCACAAGATGCAGGATGGACGGAATCCAAGATGGTCATTGGCAACCATATTGAATTACATACCGCAATGAAAATCAGTACCAATGGCCTTCCAACTGAAGCGAAGCATCTTCTCGAGTTTGAAGCCGATTGGTCAAATTGTTCTCAAGATATCGCTTTCACAAGATATGGGACGGACAAAATTCAATATGTTCAATGGCGGCCATCTCGGATTAAGTACCTCAGTGAAAATCAATACAAAATGGCCGTCTAACTGATGTGAAGCACCTTATCAAGTTTGAAGCCAACTGGGCGAACTGTTCTCGAGATATCGCGTTCACAAGATGTGGGACGGACGGATGGATGGATGGAAGAACGGAAGGACGAACAGATGGCTAGCATTTCCAAGTCCTCCCACCACTTCGTGGCGAAGGACAATAACGCTTCCTGTTTTTACATGTTTAAGATCCGGGAACAAGAACAGGGTTTATGTGTTGAAAGACCTAGCTGTCGGCGGATCAAAATCAAACGTCTGGTCGGTCTCACTTTAAGGAGAGGGTACAACAAGTGAACGGTATATGCAGAAGTCATCTCCTATATTTCATCTTGAATCATCGAATCAATATTTCATTCTCTAGAAACCGTGATGATATTCTGTTAAGATTAATAGAATTTTGATAAATCGATCAATTCCAGCAGATAATCTCTCTTCATGAGGTCAACGTATCATTCCCATGTAGTTGTGACCTGAGCTCGACGTTTTAGACATACATTGGTCAGTACTCAGAACATGGAAATGAGAGTGTTGATGCCAGATCTGCATAAGTGACAAGTAGAATGGGGACCGACTTTTGTACATGTAGATCTGGTTTTAATCTAATCAATAACTGTGTTTCACGGCTTACCGGTAATTGTTCACATGGGCCATGCTCAACACCACCTTGTTGTTCTCCCACCGCACATTGGGCTGTTGGTTCTGTCTTCACTATTACATCTTCCTCTTCCATAGATTCATTTGTAGAATGCCGGTACGTTATCCCATCATCTTGCACCACTGATCCTGTCGCTTGATCAAGAGGTTCCAGTTTTACTGATATGTCTTCCATTGTCCTCTCAATTATGACAGACAATTAATTGGTGACAATTAAGTCCCACTGAAATAAAAAACACAACAATCATCTTTCAGTAGTGGCTTAAAGGAGAAATATTCGGTAATTCAGTTTAAACGTCACGCCTCAACTGCTAGATTATTTTACCTAAGAATAATGTCATATAAAACTTTGAAGCCACAAAAGGGATTTGGTGAAAAATAGTTCATAATAAAAAAGCAGATATAACAAGCTGAGTAGCTAGCAGGTCCTCCGCCAAGTAGCCTGTTTGAGAGCATACAGCATATATGCTTCCAATATCTCCTTAAATATAACTTGGAAAGTTGATATGTGTATGTGGAAAGAGACGTTCATCTGGAATTGTTGAGACAATTTGAGGAGGTTTGGGAAGCAGTAATGGGTAGTGTAACACTGGAATGTAAGTCTGTAGATGTATATGGATTTGTGGATGGTGAGGTTTATAAATCGATGAGTGGAATAGATCAAGATATCGCGTTCACAACACAGATGGGTACAATAAGGGTGAGTGAAATCCAAGATGGTCAGTGGCAGCCATCTTTGATTACATACTACCTCAATGAAAATCAATACCAATCGCTGTCTAACTGATGTGAAGCACCGTCTCGAGTTTGAAGTCGATTGGTCAAATTGTTGTCGAGATATCACGTTCACAAGATCCGAGACGGTGGAATCCAATATCGTCAATGGCAGCCATCTTGGAATTGTACCTCAGTGAAAATCAATACCAATGGCCATCTAATTGATGTGAAGCACATTTTCAAGTTTGAAGTCGATTGGTCGAACTGTTCTCGAGATATCGCGTTCACAAGATGTGGGATGGACAGAATCCAATATGGTCAATGGCAGCCATCTTGGATTATGTACCTCAGTGAACACCAATACCAATGGCCGTCTAACTGATGTGAAAAATCTTAGTTTGTTTGATTTGTTTTTGAGATATCGTGTTAAGAAGATGTGGAACGGAGTGAATCCACTGTGGTCCATGGCAGCCATCTTGGACTACGTATCTCAGTGAGAATCAAAACCAATGGCCGTTCAACTGATGTGAAGCACATTCTCAAGTTTGAAGTGGATTGGTCAAACTGTTGTCGAGATATCGCGTTCACACGATGTGGGATGGACAGAATCCAATATGGTCAATGGCAGCCATCTTGGATTACGTACCTCAGTGAAAATAAATACCAATGGCCGTCTAACTGATGTGAAGAACCTTCCCAAGTTTGAAGTCGATTAGTTGAATTGTTCTCGAGATATCACGTTCACAAGATCTGGGACGGATAGAATCCAATATGGTCAATGGCGGCCAGCTTGGATTACGTACTTCGGTGAAAATCAATACCAATGGCCGTCTAACTGATGTGAAGCACCTTCTCAAGTTCGAAGTCAATCGGTCAAATTGTTCTTGAGATATCGCGTTCACAAGATGTGGGACGGACAGAATCCAATATGGTCGATGGCGGCCATCTTGGATTACGTACCTCAGTGAAAATCAATACCAATGGCCGTCTGACTGATGTGAAGAACATTCCCAAGCTTGAAGTTGATTGATGGAAATGTTCTTGAGATATCGCGTTCACAAGATGTGGGACGAACAGAATCCAATATGGTCGATGGCGGCCATCTTGGATTACGTACTTCAGTGAAAATCAATACCAATGGCCGTCTAACTGATGTGAAGCACCTTCTCAAGTTTGAAGTCGATTGGTCGAATTGTTCTCAAGATATCGCGTTCACAAGATGTGGGACGGACGGACGGACGGACGGAAGGACGGACGGAGGGACGGAGGGAAGGACGGACGGAGGGACGGACGGAAGGACGGACGGAAGGACGGACGGCTAGCATTTCCAAGTCCTCCCACCACTTCGTGGCGGAGGACAAAAAAATAATAACAATGGATTTCTCTTTCGCGGTCCCCCATTTGTTTTGTTGTCTTCTTAAATCACAACAATTCTTTGTCAATTTCTTCTTCTTTCTTTTTCAGTGCTGTCACTTTCACAATATTTTTCTTTTTTTTTTAAATCAATCAATAAAATGTAGCCATATAAAAATATCATTGACCGCACCAGCCACCTCGCTGGGGGTCTAATAATACCTAGTCACCAGTCACATTGTTGGACCTGATTCTGGGCCTTCACGCACATCGCCGGAAGTGACATCATATCTAGTAAAATAGATGTTTGCCGAACATTTTTATTGCTTTTCAAGTCGGCATAATACCTTTGTTGACCTAGCATTAGAAAGAATTATCTGGAGATTATTTTCCCTGTTTATTTGGACAGAGCATATGAAAAGTAGTTCGCTTATATGCGACACTGAAGGAGTTGCTTGGCAGGATTCACTATGAACCGTGCGTGAGTGGGTTTTCCCCTTTACGTCATAGCAACGTAGTAAAGGTCAACTTCCACTACTGAAGGCAGGGATGGATAACGGAGCCTACGAAATGGAGCATGCGCTGTGGGGAGATGTGACCGCACGCTAACAACGTGGAATCCACGTTAATCAGCCAATGAAATATAGCCACATAATCTTCGATTACAGCTCTTTAGAGGAAGAATGTGCGACCATCGTGACACTGTTTAATACTTCAGTTTTGGATTGAAATATCGTAATATATTCTCAGAGCTACTAAACGAAACACTGAAGTACTCTTTTTGCTTATATATATATTTTTATTCATATCTTTTTATTTACAATCGGCATCAAAAGTTGTCTATATTTTTAAAGAACCGGCATGAAATGCCCATCCGTATGTCTGTCTGTCTGTCTCTCTGTCAGGGATAGCCTCCGCTGACACTCTCGAAAGTGTTTGAGCCACCAAACTTGGTACACATATACTATATCCACAGGATGGTGCCCTGCAAGCATCAGATTCGACAACCAGTATCTCGCCATCGTCCAAATAGTTTTTTCCTACGTTCTGAGTATATAAATAAGACTGAGCCACCAAACTTGGAAAACAAATGTTACGTGACAATACCCACATGATTGTACCACATAAGCATAAGATTCGATATTGAGTGTTCTGCCCTTGTTAGTGGTTTAAAACCGCCAAACTTGGTATACAATGCCTACAGGATGGTATCATATAAGCGTTAGATTCGACATTTAGTAGCCAGCCTGAAATGTCCGTATTTTTGTCTCTCACAGATAGCGTCCGTTGACACCCCACCTTCACCACGTCAAGGTTTCTATTTCTGAGCCAAAGGCGAATCCAACCTCCCCACAGCACATGCTCCATTGCACAGGCTCCATTACCGTCCCTGCCACAAATAGCGGAAGTTGACCATTACTACGTTGCCATGACGCATAGGAGAAACCAACCAACGCACGGTTCAGTTTGAATACGGCCGAACAATAGTGTTGCACATGAGCGAACTACTTTTCATATGCTCTGTCCAGATAAACCGGGAAAATTATCTCCAGATAATTCTTTTTAATGCTAGGTCAACAGATGTATTATGCAGACTGGAAAAGTAATCGAAATGTTCGGTAAACATCTATTTCACTATATATGATATCACTTCCGGCGATGTGCGCGACGGCTCCGAATCTGACT
>JAVTVY010009071.1:0-43071 GCA_036873755.1 Hanleya hanleyi
TTTCTCGAAGGCTGTCCACAGATCGGGGTCTAGGGTGAAGCCTCGCGTAGGGTCTTGGTAGCGGCCCAGGCGTGGGAAGAAGGTTGCACGGTATACGTAGATGGCATTGTCTATGTGGATGAGGTGTCCGCCGAGCTCGCCGCTCAACACCCGTTTAAATTTGGTCCAGCCGTCACGGTGTAGCGTAACCGTATTCGATACGGTCTCAGCGGGCGACCAGCAAACATCTCCACGGTCTTCCACGAGGGTGACTTTATCTTCACAGACGTGTAACCCCACCCGGGGTGTAAGAGGAAGAATGGCTCGTAGAACAGGTGACATGCTTGACCCAATGACGATCGTTGAATGACGCACACTGTGTCTGACCCTCGTATTTATAGTCAGGTGCCACTGTCAATGCCACAGCGCCAGGGTCAATAGGGCACAGACCATGACTAGGCCAACCAGCCGTCGCTGGTTCCGGCGTGAGCGCTCGTGGTCCATAGCCCGAGCATCAAGGATGGCTGCCATAGTCCAGTAGTGGTGAGTGATGGCACACCTCTCCATCGAGTGCACTCTGTCGAGGACCGCTTCTGTGAAATCGTTGAGGATCTGGCGTCGCCCTCGTTGTCGTCGCCATCTGCAAACATGGACCGGACCACTGCTCGGTAACCCGTGAGTGAATTCACCACGGTGGCATGCTGTAAAATGCGAGTCGCATAGGGCTGGATCTCCATCATGGCTCTGCAACCGTAGAAATGAAGGTGTGGGATCCAGAGGGACGTGTTTTATAGACCATGTCACACATGCGCGCCTAGATGTAGCTCTACGGGTGTAGACCGTGATACGTACTATTCTGATGGGTTATGTGGCTCCTATAGAGATAGTACCTTATCGACAATGGGGACTACTTGTTCCAAAGTCGTCCATAGATCGGGGTCCAGGGTAAAACCACCGTCGTTCAGACAGAGGAGTCGAGCGAAAAAGGGACCGCAGAAAATGTAGATGTCGTCAAACAGGTGAATGCTATCACCGTGCAGGTCACCCAACAACACCCGTTTCAAGGTAGTCCATCCTTCCGGTGACAAAGAGACGTGCGCTTTGGGTTCAGGCGTACACCAACACCTCAGTCCGCTATCGATGAGGTCCACTCGTTTGGGGTACAACAATAGGGTGCAGCCAGGTGTAAGCCTCCGGGTAGCCACAGTCCCTTCTTTCACCTCGGGGTGTAGTAAGTCATCCACCTCGGGGAGTACATCTTTCAGTGCCATCCATAAGGGTGGACAGAGTGTGATATAGTTACCTCCACTCTGTTCCAACCGGGGAAAAAGGGAATCCTCTCCAGCAGTGCGTATGTGTACACCGATTTCCACGTGCATGAAATCCCTTTCGGGCTCTTTTCCCTGTAACAATCGTGTCAATAGAGTCCAGCCTGATAGCGATAACAAAATCTTCACCTTCTGCGGTGCGTCTTGGACCAGCTCCAGGTGATCGTCATTGACGATGAGGTAGACGTCGGACGTCAGTTGGAATAACGCAAGCTCTGTTCCGCTCGCTGCCATGGTGGGGAATGAAAAGCGAACGGTTAGAGAGGTGGCTTTATAGTGTACCTGTTGGGCAGGGTTTTATACACCGTGCGTGGCACTTGTTATACTCGCTTGCGCCATAAGGTCAATAAGGTTAGAAATGCGCTTTTTTCTACTACGCCCTGTGACGGCCCTTCGTGAATGGGCGTAACCTGTGAACATCATAGGAATGCATGTACTAACCTGTCTGTGGGGTTTTTCCACAATGTCGTTCACCTTCGTGTCTTTTCGGGTACGTCCGTGTCTTTTCGGTAAAGTCCGTGTCTTTTCGGTAAAGTCCGTGTCTTTTCGGTAACGTCCGTCATCCGGGTATATATGAGGGTCTGGAGGGGAGGCGACTGTATGTGACGTGTTGTACGTGTTTTTCTCGGCGACGTCCGTGTCTATCATCCGGGCACATCACGTCTGCGCCTGCATTGGGGTATGTATGAGGGTCTTCATGCGCGCTCGCGCTGCGGATTCACCCACGCACTTCCGGATAACCCGCGCGCGCGCTGCGGCATCAGATCACCTCCGCGCGCGCGCGCTGCGGCCGGGGCGGGCCGGGCCGGGAAAACCCCCGGAGGTTGAACATCCGGACGTCTAAGAGAACATTGGAACTCTTCTGGGTTTGGAGGTGAAACCCGGAAGTGACGTCACAACCCACATGACCTGCCCACGGAAACGACACCCTAGTCTAGCCCCCTCACCTAGGCTTCACATGGATACCGCACTCGATCCCATCGGCCCACTAGTGGCCCACCTAGACCCCAACACGTCTATTTCCATACCCTTGGTCCACTGCGCATGCGCAGATTGACGATATTTCAACCCCGCACTCACCCCATCAGATGCCCCCTCACATAGGCTTCACATTGATACCTCACTCGATCCAATCGGCCCACTGGTGGCTCCCCTAGATCCCAAAACGTCTATTTCCATACACTTTGTCTATTGCGCATGCGCAGAATGACGATATTCCTACCCCACATCCATCCCATCGGTTGCCCCCTCACATAGGCATCACATTGATACCTCACTCGACCCCATCGGGCCATTAGTGGCCCACCTAGATCCCAAACCCTAACCCTAACCCAGCCCTCGGTGACTTTTTCCAAAAATTTCACCGTTTCGCTCCAGGACCCTTCCCATCGTGTTCTAAATGACGAGACGTGAAAAACAAATCCAAGCAACCCATATGACAATGAACGTGTGTACATTTTCCAGGTTGGACCTATACCCCCCATGGCCAGCCTATGGGCCTATATACAGACCTCGGTGACTTTTCCCAAAAATTTCACCGATTCGCTCCGGGACCCTTCCCATTGTCATTTTCTTGGCGAGACGAGAAAAACGCGACCCCACAACCCATAGTAAAGCCCACGAAAAAAAAAATGACCATCCCCATACCCCATACAGGCATTTTCCCTTATATTGTATAATACAGACCCCTATTGTAGAGGTAAAGTCCGTATTCCGCTTTTTATAGTTTCGGGAAAAAATCCTAATTTTACATGCACCCACCCCATTGACTTGATAGGCAGGTCCCAATAAGCCCGGGGACCGATATTAGCCCTTTTGGCTAGGGTTGATAGGGGTTTTTTCCTATTTTAGGGGTAAAGTCCGTTTTCCGCTTTTTATAGTTTCGGAAAAAATCCTAATTTTACATGCACCCACCCCATTGACTTGATAGGCAGGCCCCAATAAGCCCGGGGACCGATATTAACCCTTTTGGCTAGAGTTGATAGGGGTTTTCCCCTATTTTAGGGGTAAAGTCCGTGTTCCGCTTTTTATAGTTTCGGGGAAAAATCCTAATTTTACATGCACCCACCCATGACTGGATGCCCCTTCACGAATGCTTCACTTTGATACCTCACTCGACCCAATCGGACCATGCAGCGTATTTCAAGTCTCAAACCGGAAGTGACGTCATACAGAGGTCACGCTCCATTCACCCAGACCGGAAGTGACGTCATACGGGACAGCGCCCCCTATCTCTCCTCCACGAACCCTCCACAAACAAGAGTTATCTCCCTGGAAAACGTTACCTCTCACAAGTCACGCCCCATTCACCCAAACATCCGGAAGTGACGTCATACGGCACAGCGCCCCTGGTGGATGCAAGAGTTACCTCCCCCGGCAAAATATGACCGGATAAGGGTAGACTATACTACTCACAGTTCCTCCATGCACGTGTGTTACTCAAGTTACCATTTCAACTGTATGTTTTGGAAACTTAGTCCCCAAGTCCTCCAGGCCAGGCGTTTGATGCTTCCTGCCTTTTTATTGTCATTTTTCAGAGAAAAAAACACCTTCTACTTTGGTGCTTGACCCATGCATGTCAGGAGGGATTTTGTGTGGTTTCTGTGTGGTTTCTGTGCTTATAGAATTCTGATCTGAATATAGCATTGTTTATACGGCAACAGGAGCGCCAACGTTCCAAATCTAGATATCTCTTCCACGCGAACGAATTTGAAATATATTACCCACCCTTTAATTCCGTGATGTGTTTCACAGGTGATAACTTAAAGAATAGAAGTTCAAATTCTCACTCACATTTTTTTCATGTCAAAAATCTAAAACGCCAAATTATGAGACATGCGGGATGCGGGATAATCTCTAATTCACGCAAGAACAGATTTTCAGATATAACAATGACATATTCAATCTTAACTATTACTTACCGAAGAGATATGATAAACCTACTGGATGGACAGATGTCCAACGCACTGAAACATTTTGCACGGTGAGAAAATACCTTACCGGTATACAATTACGGTTGCGTAATGGTGTGCCTATAATACTATGCAAATTAGGTATACTTTAGCGAAAGACGTGAACCGCACGCTCAATAAAGGTATAATCATTGTGTAACTTCAAAAGACCTATCTGATGTAATTTGTTCGTCTACATCAGCCATCTAATTAAATGGGGTTATTAGAACGACATGTGTAGCTGCCCGGTGCCTTTCTGGTATCATACCGGTAGATTAGCACGCGTATTGATGGGACTTAAATGTGTTTCTATTCATCCGAGATAAAGTGTATGTAATTGCGTAATATTGTGTCAAAATATAACTCAGGCCTATTGAAGGTCGGGACAATTGAAATTTTCATCGGATACGGTTCTTTTAACCTTTGGGCTGATGATGTACAACATTGGGTGAACAGGCCAGGGACTGTGTGGAAGTATACAATTCAATTCTTTGTCTTTTTTGACTATATATCCGCCGTGAAGGTAGATACCAACGACATTGAAGGTCTCAAACCAAAATAAGATATATGGTAAATGCATATGATGGAAGTGCTGGTACATATTTCAAACGTTTGGACAAACGAATGTGAAATGTAGAAGTTGTTTTTCAATCACTCAGTGTTATGGCGAGATTTGTGCCGATAAGACAAATTCAGAAAATGTTTGAAATATGTATGAATTTGGAAAGAGTTAATACTAAAATGCAAACCCATTTTGTTGTGCTAAAAACGCGACGCTTTACCAAATTTAATCGACTGCGAATATTTTTTTGCATTGTTCATTGACCTGTAATCCAGGTAAGATCAAATGTTTGGAGTTACACCTCAAGTCAATCAGATCAGATATTAGGTGAATGACTGCCAATATGATGACAAAAAATGTAATAAAGAATACCATGCACCTGCTTCAATTTAATACGACATGGCTATACGTGTATATATACTTTGTCATTCAATTGCTTACACATCTCCGGACTGACCAACCGTGAAGAGATCTGAAGATTGCTAACAAAATATTTGAGCAATTTAAAGACATCTTCAAATTAAACACTGTCACAGTTCCTCTATGCGTGTGTTTACCTAAGTTGTCATTTCAATTGCATGTTTTGGAATCTTGTAGTCTTCAAGTTCTCCAGACCAGGCGTTTTAGGCTTCTTGTCATTCTATTGCAATTTTTCTGAAAAACCCCCCAACTTCTTATCGACTTTGGTACTTGACCCCATGTTATAAGGGATTTGGTTGTTAGCTGTTCAACTGTATGATTGTTGTTTATACGATAGGAGCGCCAACGTTCCAGATCTAGATTTCTCTTCATGGCGAACGACCTTGTAAAATATTACCCACCCTTTAATTCCGTGACGTGTTTCACAGATGACAAATTAAAGAATGGAAGTTCAAATTCTCCCACACATTTTTTCATGTCAAAAACATAAAACGCAAAATTATGATACATGCCTGATGATGAGGGATAATCTTTACTTCACGCAAAAACAGATTTTCAGAGAATAACAATAACATATTCAATCTTAACTATTACTTATACGCATGAGGTATGATAAACATACTGGATGGATGTTCAACGCGCTGGAACATTTTGCACTGTGCAAATATGCCTTACCGGTATACAATTTACGGTAAAGTAATGGTGTGCCTAATACTATGCAAATTAGTCATGAACCGCAGTCGTAGTAAAGGTATCAGCATTGTGTAACTTTAAAAGACTATCGGATGTAATTTGTTCGTCTATATCAGCCATCTAATTAAACTGGGTTATGGGAACGACTGTGTAGCTGTCCGGTATCATACCTGTAGATTAGCGCGCGTGTTGATGGGACTTAAAATGTGTTTCTATTGAACCGCAGATAAAGTGTATGTAATTGCGTAATATTGTGTCAAAATATAACTCAGGCCTTATATTGAAGGTCGGGACAATTGTAATTCTCATCGGATACGGTTCTTTTAACCTTCGGGCTGATGATGTACACCTTTGGGCATAGGCCAGGGACTGTCTGGACTTATACAATTTAATTATTTTTCGCGGAAACGGATACAATTTTTTCTTTTTTGACTATATATCCGCCGTGAATGTAGATACCAGCGATATTGAAGGTCTCGAACCAAAATAAGATATACGGCAATGCATATGATGGATGTGCTGGTACGGATGACAAACGCTTGGACATGTCTGCAATGGAATGGAAATGTAGAAGTTGTTTTTCAATCACTCAGTTTTATGTTGAGATTTGTGCCTATAAGACAAATTCAGAAAATGTTTCAAATATGAATTTGGAAAGAGTTAATACTAAACTGCAACCCTATTCTGTTGGGCTAAAAACGCGGCGCTTCACCAAATTTAGTCGACTGCGAATATTTTTTGCATTGTTTATTGACCTGTAATTCAGGTAAGGTCAAATATTTGGAGTTAAACCTCGAGTCATCCCGACCAGATGGGTGAAAGACTTCCAATTTGGTGCCAAAAAATGTAATAAAGAAAACCACATGATGCACCTGCTTCAATTTAATACGACATGGCTATACGTGTATATATACTTTGTCATTCAATTGCTCACACATCTCCGGACTGACCAACCGTGAAGAGATCTGAAGATTGCTAACAAAATATTTGAGCAATTTAAAGACATCTTCAAAAACACCATCATATTTCCTCCATGTGTGTTTACTCAAGTTGCCATTCCAACTGTATATGTTTTGGAATCTTAGCCCCAAAGTCCTTCAGACCTGGTGTCTTATTCTTCTTGCCTTTTTATTGTCATTTTGTTTACAAAAAAAACTTCTTATAGACTTTGGTACTTGACCCATGTCAGGAGGGATTTTGGTCAGTGTTTCTTGTGCTTATAGAATTCTGGTCTGAATATAGCTGTTCAACTGTATGATTGTTGTTTATACGGTAATAGGAGCGCCAACGTTCCAAATCTGGATCTCTTCACGGCGAACGACTTTGTAAAATATTACCCACCCTCTAATTCCATGATATGTTGCACAGGTGATAAATTAAATAATAGAAGGTTCAAATTCTCCCACACATTTGTTCATGTCAAAATCATAAAACGCTGAATCTTATGAAACCTAATACCGTTGAGTAGTAGAAATGTAAGACATTCCTAAGTTGGCATATGAATAGAAGAATAGAGAGATAAGAAGGGGGCAGGTATTTAATACAACAATGGTAACGGTATACGGACAGGGATCTCTTTAACATTAACCGTTATCCCATAGTGTCAACTAAGATTTCCTACAATGACGCTGTCATATCCCTACGACCCGCCTTCTTCTTACGAACTTCTTTCCCAAACATCGTCTAAACAACAATAGTACGGACGGTCCTTAAGAGCACATTTCTTTCTGAATCTCTCAATGGAGGCGAGGGAACTCCGGGTCAAGGTTGTTGTAAAGGACTTCCTCGGCAACGATTCGCTTCGCTGAATTTTAGTACATTTTCCGCCTTTCCCCTTTTTGTGATGGTTGCTTTTTATCTCTGGGCAAAGATCAAGAAAATAAATAGCTGAATTTGTATTGTAAGGACCGGGTCCAGCGTCGTTCTCACGCATCTTCAGACAGTTCCTGCACAATGGAGAATAAAAGAAACAGGCGTTTACAGGCTGTGACGGCTGGATAATGCCAATGGTATAATAAAATCTTGTGTTGACAACAGTTTATGCAGAACTTCAGCGAGGGTTATAGGTCACCGTTAGTTTGACCCTTGCAGTCATCTTTATTGAGGACTGGACTTTGTCTATTGAAGAGTGGCAGCATAGAGTCTTTAGATTACAAGATGGTACGCCTCCCCTTCCCTCCCTTCCGACGCATCTCCTCCCCTCCCCTCTTCCTCCCCTTACCCACCTCTATTCATCCCAGCATCACAAGCTTTAAGGAGTAGTAGCGTGATTTTAATTGTCCGAGTAAACTGAACATCATGATCACTTGCAACATTTGTCAAAGGCTTTTCAAGTCGCGAAGTCTTGTGTTTCGTATTGGGGCGAATATTGTTAGATTCTTCAATTCGGTGTAGTGAAGAAGTTAAAATGGGGAATGACTGAGATTACGTCGGATAACGTGACCAGGTGTCCATGGCGTCACGTTAGAAGCCGTCACAGTGCGATATAAGTTCTAAAATAGTGTATGAGGCCACAAGACGTCACGCCCAGAATGCCGATGCGTGTTTTGTGACGTCATCTCAGGCACTGGAGCCAAGTGCAGTTGCTGTCATGTTTTTAGAGAATGTCAGAGAAAGTGTGATTTCAATCCACGTTATATGAAAAATGAGAGGTAGTAGCCTTCAGCAATAGTTAACTATGGTGAACGTTTTTCTGAGAACATATGGAGAATATATCTGAAAGAACATATCTGGATAATATTTGTTTTCGAAAATTTGAAAATTGAGACTTAACTTTAAGAGGCACATAGGTGGGATGGGCACTGCCCATATTTGTGAATATGCCATGCCATCCTTTCCCAATCATATATACAGTAAATCGAATACGATCGCGAATGCTTGAAGAGATTAACTCATTCAGTATTTCTTAAGTTCTTGATGAACAAACTATATACACACATAGAAATTATGTTTGCGGAGCCATACTTGATACCTGAGATATTTGTTCGAAAGAAACCGCATGAAGCGCAAGTAAAGTATAGATGTGGAGCCTAAAGAGAAAATTTAGCTGTGACAGAATTAGCCTCACAGCTGATACATTCTTGGGTATCATTGGGGAATCAATAATCAGAGTCTTTGGCACTCCGGTTACTTCTTGGCTGCTAACAGAAAAGATGGCCGAAAAAATGGCTGTAAGAAAACTTCGTAAGTGTCATATTTAGAATCATCATGCCCCGTAACATTTAATTTCCATGACGAAATTGGTTCAGGTTGACATGGGCGACACCTTGGCTGTACAATGTATAAGGTGGAATCATAGGATAAGATTCACGAACATAAATATCAATTGGAGCGATATGCAAGAGGTGGGAGAAATTGATCGTTATACCAGCAAATGAGTAACACTGAAAGATTTCCCTGCTGGAATTCATAAAACAAATAGTCTTGAAATAGTATTTTCAGCAAATATTACTATAATTTCAATAAAAAAATCATATAAACCACATGATATAAACCGATTATGATATAAACCGACTACGGCTATGATTTATCAACCGTATATGATTTATCAGCCAAATAAAAGTACCGCTATTTTGAATAGGATACTCCTGTTTTCCTTTGATTAATGTGTCTCAGACAATTTATGAAATATGGCCTATACCGTTAGTACCTCAATATGGCCTATACCGTTAGTACCTCAATATGGCCTATACCGTTAGTACCTCAATATGGCCTATACCGTTAGTACCTCAATATGGCCCATACCGTTAGTACCTCAATATGGCCCATACCGTTAGTACCTCAATATGGCCTATACCGTTAGTACCTCAATATGGCCTATACCGTTAGTACCTCAATATGGCCTATACCGTTAGTACCTCAATATGGCCTATACCGTTAGTACCTCAATATGGCCTATACCGTTAGTACCTCAATATGGCCTATACCGTTAGTACCTCAATATGGCCTATACCGTTAGTACCTCAATATGGCCCATACCGTTAGTACCTCAATATGGCCTATACCGTTAGTACCTCAATATGGCCTATACCGTTAGTACCTCAATATGGCCCATACCGTTAGTACCTCAATATGGCCCATACCGTTAGTACCTCAATATGGCCTATACCGTTAGTACCTCAATATGGCCTATACCGTTAGTACCTCAATATGGCCTATACCGTTAGTACCTCAATATGGCCTATACCGTTAGTACCTCAACCTGATAGATGTTCTGCTTTATTATTCAGTTAATTCTCTTTGTTTAATGTTCCGTCTCTAACCTATTGAATTTCAGCTGATTTCTCTATCAGATTCCCGTTATTACATCAAACACAGGAACTGTTTAATATTGTAAACTTACTGTGTCTTAGTGTAAGCTATATATTTGACACATGGGGCATGGGTTTGTCTGGGGATTTGTGCTGCAGGTAACTACATTCAACACGATGATTATCTTTTGAATTTCTGAATTTTTTATGTGGGAAGAATCCTTTCGCTTTATATATCTTGTATTTTGATCTTTTTGTCGAAACCAACTCGCGAGCTTCCGGGGGGGACATTGAACCCAGCAAGTCGGTGAATATTTTATGTTTTCATACCTTTTGACAATAGCGACCCAAACTTCAATAAGGACGAGGCTTTGTCCGGCATGGTCTCGCTTGACACCTGTGCTTAAAACTGGACGTAGCATTTATCTGCATACCTGCTAGCCTAGGCCTACAATGCACTCTACAGGTAATCGGGCCTGTACCGAAAACCCCTTAGTAAATTCGTCATAGGCCCAGCAGACAAAGCTCCGAATAATATAATATTCATATGTAAATATTACTATTACCAGGTGCTGGTTAAAGAATTGAGTGTAGACATATCTTCATCAAATACGTCCACTTACTCCCAAACTGCATTTACTCTGGAAGATTTATTTAACAATGACAAAAAAATTCTCAGGGAAAGAGGTATTTGTCTTTCAACCAATCATAACGACATATCAAAACTATACTGGACTCCCAAAATGCATAAATCACCATACAAAGCTAGATTCATAGCTGGTTCTAGAAGCTGCACCACCAAGCTTCTTTCAACCCTATTGACGAGGGCCCTTCAGGAGGTAAAAGCATTTTGGGAAAGGTATTGCGCCACTATTTCTAAGAACTCTGGCGTTGAATGTATGTGGATATTGAAAAACTCAAAATGTCTTACGGAAGAACTTGATGCTAAAGGCCACATACCGTACAGACATGTATCCACATGGGATTTCTCGACTCTCTATACTACAATCCCTCATCAGGACCTTATTGACCGTATAAGTTCATTAATAGTATCTGTGTTCAAGAAAACTGATCGTAGATATATTAATGTCGGAAGCCATAAAGCATTCTTTAGCTCTACTACATACAAGAGATATCATTCATGGGATGTTTCTTTGTTTATAGAGTTGCTTGAATTTCTCATTAAAAATATCTATGTGAAATTTGGCAACACAATATATCAGCAGCATATAGGTATTCCAATGGGTACTAATTGTGCACCCCTGTTGGCTGACCTGTATCTGTTCTCTTATGAATATGACTATATGCAGGCGCTTTCAAAAACCGATCCATTCAAAGCCCGTTCCTTCTCATTCACCAAACGCTATATAGACGATCTTCTCGCTGTGGATAATCGCTATATAAATGACGCAGTGAAGGATATATATCCACCATCACTGGATTTGAAGGAAACTACAGATAGCCCTACAGGCACATCATATTTAGATCTCTATCTCTATAAAAATGAAGCGGGCATTCTCTCTCGTCGACTTTATGACAAAAGAGATGATTACAATTTCGACATCGTAAACTATCCCTTTCTGGATAGTAATATTCCAGTGGGACCTGCATATAGCGTATACATATCTCGCTTAGTAGCATTTGCTAGATCCTGTGTTAAATGTGATGATTTTAATCAACGTCACAAAACATTGTTGGAGAAACTTATAAAACAGGGCTATTCCACCAAGCGCCTCCACTCAAAGTTTCTGAAATTTGGCGATACATATCGCATGCTGATAGCAAAATACGAACGTAGCGTGCAAGATCTATGGCGCTACGTTTCGTAACTTGTGTCTAATTCCGCTTAACCCGGGGCTAGGGGCCGTATGAACCATGTACTTCTAGATCCTCATGGTACTCATATGAACAGTCACAATCAAAGCGTGACTGAGATACATCATTCTTTAGATGACGACCTTACAACGAATGTTATGGATTAAGAATACTGATCAGCGATACGGATTTGATATTTTTGGAACATCATGATGTCTTGCCGGCATCATTGAAAACTGTTGACCGCTTCTCGCTTGCAGGAAACAAGCCTACGTTTATGTATACTATGATTGTCTTTTTGAATTTGGTGCTAATACTGTTATATGGAATGTGGAATAGGTCTTTGGATTATGGACGCGGATATTCTCTAATGGACGACGGCTGGATTATGAATGACGGACTAGACGCTTGTAATTTCGCAAAATGTAATAGGGTCACAATCATAGATAACCTAATCAGCGGGATAATAAACTATTGGCACTTGTTTAAAGTTGCAATTTTATAATAAGTCTTATCTGTTTCAGTTTAATCTGGGGTCAAATTAACTCAAATAATTTCTATTTTTCTCGTACAGCAAACTCAAGCTACCGCACGCTGTCTGAAATAGTAGTAATTCAGTAATAATTCCAAAGTGTGTTAAAAATGGTCAAGCTCTACTGTGACCCCTCATATTCCTGATAACTATTGAAACTCGTGGCGAATTTTCGATTGTTTCACAAGCACGGTCCTGTCAAAGGTTGAAGACCTCGTCTATATATCTTTGCCACGGATACGGTATATTGGATGTGGTATGGAGTACGGCCTTTTCCCCCAGTGGTCTTTTTCCCTAGCGGCCCTTTTCCCCATGAGCACTTTTTCCAGTGGCCCTTTTCCCCAGTGGCCATTTTTCCCAGTGGCCCTTTTCCCCACCCTGTCATATGGTATTGTATACAGTGTCAATGTTTTAAAATGAATTTTGTGAAACTTGAAATACCAAGTAACTGTCTTGTGTTGTGGCATATAGAAGTCGGAATGGTACAACAAGGTTTATGGATGACAACTTCTTGTTTACTAAGTATAGTGCCTTTAGTAAGCAAGAAGTTGTCGTCCATAAAACTTGTTTGTGTTTTACCAAGTAACTGATCTAAAAAAATCCAAACACTTTACAATATCCAGTCACTTGAGCTAAATTTTCTGTTGAATTTTGAAGTACCAAGTTCATTTGCTGTTTTTTTTATCGCTAATCCTGGTATTCTTCTGTGTTTCCTGGTCAAGAAGACCACATCTTTACTTTTTGTTTTTGAGTTAAATTTAGTCAGTGCCCTCAATAAGTCATTGGGTATTTATTTTTTGTAATCATTAATCCTGGTATTCTATGTTTTGTACTTATACCAATCAATGATAAATACTCCGTATGCTTTAAATATGCTGTATGCATATGTGCTGTATGTCTATTTATGACGGCGCTAGCTATGGCTGTATACATTTGTATATATTTAAATTATTGCTTGGAGTGCTTGAAATTATGTTTACTTATCTATGCAGTATATAGTAAATATGTTTGCCCATTAAAGAAGTCATAACATTATTTATGAGTTTCAGACTTATTTCTACAAATCTTAAGCATTTCATATTAAATGGAGGAAAAGTGCCAGTAGGCAGCAAAACAAAATTCATTTAATTAATTTAGAAAAAGTCTTTTTAAACTAATTAAAGCATTGGCACTGTACAATACCATACGATAGGGTTGGGGAAAGGGCCATTGGGGAAAATGGTCAATGGGGAAAAGGGCCACTGGGGAAATGCCCATGGGGAAAGGGGCCGCTGGGAAAAAGGGCCCTGTAGAAAATGCTCTCGATTCGGATACGATGCCTCTAATAGATAAATTGAGATCGAAATTCTTTATAGTTTTGTATATTGATATAAAGTTACAAATACAAAGGGTGAACATGAACTGGAGTGGGAAAACCGAAAAAATTGATCTAGTTCCTTATGATATTTTTATGCATTCAATGAGCCAAAAGATTTGCCTGGGTATTGACTTGACATATAGGTTCAATTAGTCTTTGGGCTAACATGTATCTGACTGAGGATACTTGCCAAACTGATTTATGACAAGAGAGTATATCTGAGAATTCCGTTCACATGCCACAAATATTGGGCAATCATGGACCAGACTTCTAGAACGTTTATTCACAAAACTAAATCAATATCTCGATCCCTTGAAAAACGATTTTCCGCGAATGCCCGCCAGATATAGTGAAATGAAATACACCACTTGACCTAATCAATTTAAATTTATTAGGAGCGTCATGACGCCTCATTAAATTTTTATTTGCTTCAAAAAGAACTCCAGTCAAGGAAATTAGTCCCAGAGGAAATGTCATTAAAGCAACTGATTATCTTTGCTATACGTATAGTTTGCTCCTATCTCTTTTTGAAAACTGTGATTCGTGGCGAAACCGGCTATGGTTTACATTACTCGTCATTCTAATGATGGAGGAAAGGAGGGATATATATATAGTTAACGCTAATTTATACTTAAAACGCATTTTGTTTCAAAGTCAACTGTCGTTGTGATGTATGAAAAGGTGGCAAATCATGTTATATTCATGTGAAAATATTTATTTGCAAAGCAACGACGACGTAATCAATAACTCTCCGTAGCGTTCAGGTGCGTGAAGTTTTAAAACTCATATGTGATCATTCAGGGTGTTACAAAGCTTACACACTCTTGGTATGGATGGCAGAATTTGTACATCATAGAATCGTGAACTCCGCACAAATCAATACAGTTCAAAGAAAATGTGGAGCTTGGATATCAAAGGTAGAATACCGACTCCAGCTGCTGTGATGATTCCGGATGCTCACGCGTTGACAGATGGGGAACGGTACTACAACTCAATTGATGGAAGGTGATCAAAGAGCTATTGAGATATATATCTTTAAATATTCAGACCATGCATGCAGTACCATTTGTTCGCGATGAATAGATAACTGGACTTTTCTCTGCGACAGACTACGTGCTCCCATTGTCTATCTACAGGAGGCAGAAGTCAATCGATATGCAACAATGGATGTTTGGATGTGTAAGAAATGAAGGGCGGTGGGTGCTTAACCATGAAAATTGGATTTCCGACTTTTTTTCATTAGGAACCTGTAATTGGAAAAAGCACATCGATGAGACTTTCATGCTGTGGACAGTGGAACAACGACCAAAGTTCAAAATAACAATATTTGAGAGCAGCACACATAAGGTATATGCTACATGTATACGTATACTCTCAGAAATATTCAGGGCATAATCCTGAATAGATCAGGGTGCACATCCACAACTCAATTTCATGGATTTTACCTGAAATCCCGGGATAATTTCCTGAAATTCAGGTATATCAACCATGAAATTGAGTTATGGATATACAACCTGAACAGTTCAGGACTTTTACCTGAATATTTCTGATGGTCTTCGTAACAAAAAACGATATCTTATAGTGCTCTGTTTGAAGAGCATCAGGATATCCATACAAAACCATTCCTTATCAAAACTTTAACGGTTATCATATGATCCATCATTATTTAAACATATACACACTTTCATATTCATGTCGCACTTAAATTTAGCTTCCGAGCTATAAATGTATATTTGAGCCCTTTTTAACATTCCTATTAATTTGTTATAATGAGATGGATTGACGCTATATCATGATGTCTTCTCGGGTATCTTCGTAAAACGTTGACAATTTTTCTCTTGATGAAAACAGTGTTTCGATTAAAACGCTATGCGAATATAGTCTGTGAGTATAAAATTTCGATCAGTCGATAATAATAATAATAAGAACATAATGGTGACCGCATGATTGAAATTTTTTAACCGCTTGTGATGATATATTTATATTTTAAATCTCCTTGAATTTTGATGCTGATAATTTCACACGAATAAGGTGTTCCGGCCCGGGATTCTCTGCGGATGAAGGCTGGCTACATATACGGTATGTTTCATAAATACTATAAATTCACAAGAATATATGAACATGGCATTATGTCTGATCCTCAATCAAGTCACAATAAAAGCGTACTTGAGATACATTGTGCTATAAAATATGGCTTGACAATTCATTTGGGTGCAACCGTACTGGTCAGTGATGCAGATTTTAAGATTTGAACATCGGGATGTCTAATCGACAATATTGAAAACTTCTGACCAATTCGTGTCGAGAAAGTTGCTGCTGTATATACATTTTTGCTTTTATCAGCTTGGATGTATAGGTGCTATACGTGTGATAGCATGGATATGAAGGAAACAGAAAGTAGACAGTGTTCTTCGTATTGTATCGATCAATGAGGAGAACGTGAATAGCAAGATATATACGTCAGGCATATTATTAGTTATTCAGGTTTTCCCCCGGGTGTATGGAAAGTTACGACCCTCCCTGAAACTCATACACCCTGAGGCGTCAGCCGAAGGGTGTATGAGTTTCAGGGAGGGTCGTAACTTTCCATACACCCGGGGGAAAACCTGAATAACGAATTTATTACCCCTCAAGCCTTTTCATCTTGTAGTAAAAATACGAAAAAAGGTCCATCATTTTTAACCAACGGACAACGGACAAATCCAGCGGGCCATTTCGGTTACGAAACTGTCCGCATTTTGCTACGGCACTGTGAGAAAGGCGCGCCACACACATTCCATTCGATCTGCTCGTTCGGAAATCGACTTTTATTTTTGGAACAAATGACAACTTTTGGTGAATTATGTGTCGGAAACTTCAGTGAAAATAATGCAGTATGACTTTATTCCATCAAATTTTGACGAATGAGCGAAAGTTATTCCATAAATATTGAGATATGATCAGCTGAACTTTCGAACCGAGAGCGTCGTTTCCAAGCGCACGTGAGTTATTTTCTGTATACCCCGAGTAGCATGACATCACTCGGGGTGTATGGGTTTATACGACCCGACCTTTTAACCAATCACAATCCCGATATTGAATACAAATTTGCTTGTGGGGTAATAAGATCCTATATAGCCCAATCTCGACAAAGGTATATAATTGTCTTTGTCAAATAAAATAGATCTTGCAGCGTTAAAGTATTAACTTGTCGGCTGATACTCCCCAGAGATGGATCTGTCTGAAGTCTTTCCTCAAAGAATCGTCGCACAATAGGAGACAAAGATTCCCTGATTTCTATTGCGTGACTAGGTTATGCGCATAAGTATTGTTCGAGGTTAAGGTGATAAGTTGTTTTAAACGATGTTGTCACGAACATAGTTCACTTCTCATTTACTTATCTGGCGAGCTGAAAACATAATTTATCCTTAGGCTATATATGTAAACATGGCCTTGCTCATTGCTGTATCGACACATCAACAAAGAACAACAGAAATTGTCCGAACTGACGAGAATTGGCTATAAAAATGAAGTCGTCAGTTCCGCCATTAAAATTTATACGGCCAACTGCGAAGGAATATAACGATGCTGAACGCAAGCTGCATTTGAAAGACATGCAGGAACAGTCAGTGGAGTTCTCAATATATTATCTCATGGAGTTGAGGTCATATCTTGAACTATTTTTGACATTATAGGCCATGCATGTATATACTGTAGCTGAAGAACACACTTCAACGAAAATCTACAAGTCTTGAGATGTTCAGACTCAACCCTCTTGACTTGATCTGGAGATGTGATAGATGATAAGATAAAGGAATATTTCGGCTTGAAATATTAAATCTTGTTAACTCTGGGCGATACACCGAATCCCTCGTCAAAGGTGTACATGCCAAAAGTCGTTTGTACACGATTACGAAAGGGGTTGCGATGCGTTGGCGATACATATATACCATGGTATACACGACGAGCAATGCCATTTCAATGATGTTTATTTCATTAGCATAGTGTAAGTTTTACGTCTCATTGAATGTCTTACAACTGCATGGATTACAGAAACATAATTTGTAAGATAAATGAACACCTAAAGTCAACATACCATCATAGCATCCTCAAGTCAGGAATGCCGACGTCCTGACTAGAAGTCATATGACCCCACAGGCAAATATATATTGACTGCATATTAAAAAAAACCAAAATAACAAAAAGTAATTCCTGTAATGATTTGTATGGCAGCCACGCTTTTAATAGCTGTTCATGTGACCATTTTGAATGGCATGACAGCAAGGCCCCTACCGCCGGCTTGAAAGGTATTACATACAAATATTTCAAAGCGATAATGCAACATTCCAATCAAGTCATCTGTTGGAAAATGAAGAATTATGTACCCGCCAGATAGAAACTAGAGGCCACGGCCACACTTGATCCCATCGGCCTAGTGTGAACTTGCCGTCCCTTTCACATGAGCAATATAAATCTCCGATATAGACAGATGAAGGGCATTCAATAAGGGGAAACAGAAGTAGTTGGGGGAAAAACAGTCATGTTTATTTGTATGGAAAGTTAGCTAGAGACAACTAGATATAAACATGATAAAAGGGGCGGGCACCCACCAACCACCCGCTCTGATAAGAGAAGCATTAAAGTGGCTCTCAATTATGTGTAAGGAAATGTTCACATGTATTGTTGGTTAATGTAAAATGTTAAAGGCATAGTACGATAGGCCCAGATGTATTATACAGACAAGGGACATATTTACCAAATACAAAAACATGGGTAAATTGGGGTTGCAATTATCCCAATATTGCAGACAACACACAAATAAATTTCAGCTTCTGCCAAGATATATTGGAGATATATATGCTCAAAGACAATATATGAGGGTCGGGGCGAGGGCTAGTTTGGAAAGATGGACGGTGCGGCTCGGCGACCTGGGGATGGGGGCATGCTCTCCTTGAGGGTAGTGGTAGGTGTGCTGACATGAAAGCAATAGAAAGCTCCCTGTACATGAAACAACCACGCTGACAACTGCATGCCATCATCTGTCAGTCTGAAAAACCACAAGGTGGAATTCAATTCAATTCAGAAAATTGATCATATTATGCACAGTGTGCACCCAAACTTTAGGAACTCAGTTGTAATTAATATAGTAAGTTACATGTGTGGACACAAATGGTTCCTGCAGAAGCTCTAGGGTAAATCATATGATGTGAGATAGAATTATTTGATAGCAAAATTGAAGGAAATGTTGTCCTTCATTTAAGATGACACGAAATTAAAAAACCAGGGGTTTGGTACTGCGATAATTTTCCCGCCAGTTATTTCATATTATACTTCTAAAATAAAATATGGTTCATGCAAAAGCTTTAGGGTAAATCATATGATGTGGAATAGAATGATTTCATAGCAAAACTGAAGGAAATGTTGTCCTTCATTTAAGGCGACACGAAATTCAAAACTAACACGGGTTCAGTACTGCGGGGATTCCCCAGCAGTTATATCATACGAGTGCTCATTCACCCCCATGGGTTAGTTTATAGGGATAGGGAGATCGCGTGCCCTTTCTATACTACTCATCGCGCATGCGCAGTCGACCCATTCTACTGTAGGGTGCAAGCCTGGCCCATGGAATCTCAGGTAGCAAAAATCCCAGGTCTCTCGCCCAACCCTAGCCCGCGCCACGCTGTGCAGTGAGTAAAGCGGAGGAGTAGAAGGAGTCGGACACGCCACGGATTATACTAGGGAGATGATAGAATTGTTGCAAACCTTGGTATTGGGTGCATGGATGTGATAGTGAGGTAGAGAGGTACTCCGGATTGTTGGAACTACCACACAATATGCTACCAAATGTGAAGCAGCAATGGTTTGGTTTCTAAAGCATTAACATCATTCTGTGGATATTTTCCATTTGTTGCCATGGAAACTGCAAAAACACCAAGCACACAATAATGCTACCAGATTTGAAGTGTCTTGCTGCAATGGTTCTGTTTCAAAAGCATTAACCTCATTCTGTGGATATTTTCCATTATGTTGCCATGGAAACAGCAAAAACACTCAAATTTACCCAATTTCAATAGCCTTGTGCTTTAACACCCAACAATGCTGTATACCAAATTTGAAGTCTCTACCTGCAACGCTTCACCTTTTAGAGCGGTCACGTCGTTATATGGATATCTTTCGTTATGTTGCCATGGAAACCACAAAAATCAAATAAATGTGCCCAATTTCAATAGGCTTGTTCTTTACCACCCAACAATGCAGTATACCAAATTTGAAGACTCTAGCTGGAACGGTTCACCTTTTAGAGCGGTCACGTCCTTCATCCATCCAGCCAGCCATCCAGCCATCCAGTCAGCAAGTCAGCCGGACAGACTGACGACATGATCCCATCCGGCATATATGCCGATGGGATAAAAACGGCTCAAACGAGGGGTTTTTTAATGCAAGTTCGTATTCAGAACAAATACCTTTGAAGCCAGACGCCGATCAAGCGCTTCATTCTCCACCATGCTTATACATGTACAAGTCACAAAACTACATTCACAATGATATGTAAAGAGGGCAAGCATTGGAGACGAAATGTGCACCAACAGAATCTCGCCATATACAGGAAACAATTAAACGCAACATTAAAAGGGTGGTGGAAAACGATGCAGGCGTACTGACTAAAAGTCATATAACTCCACAGACAAATATACTGACAGCATATTTCTAAAAACATCAAAAGAACCAAAAGTGACTCCTGTAATGATTTGTATCCCAGCCACGTAGTTGCGGCAATTGTGTTATTAGTTTTGTGACTTGTATAAGCATTGTGTCATTAGTAGTCTCTATACAACGCTTTTATTGTAGCTGTTCATGTGGACATTTTGAATGATACGGCCCCTGGCATCGGCTTAAATCCAGCTTATTTCACAACTAAACAACTATAACGGTGGTTTTAGAATGTATAGAATTTTAGAAACCTGTACAAAAATCGTAGAATGCTAAGATGACCACATCCGCCGTTATACTCGGTCAAATGTGCTGAATGAATTTCAGCTTTTATCACAAGTAAGTTTTCGGGGCTGTTCGCCTCTAGAAATATAACGCTTTCTATTGTTTGAAATTGATAAACCGTCAGCATGCAGTCTGAAAAGTTCTTGTGTCAAATTGAATTCGGGTATTTCAACACGGAGAAAACAACGAAACGAACAGACTTGCCTTGTCGCAACTACACAGCGCCATCGTATTCAGTTGAACATAAGATGTTCTCTATACGGACAATGGTCGATTAGAGAAAGACATTGTATTGAGAATGCTATATTCTACATTCTGTATAACATAGCGAGAAATAATGCTTAGTTTCTTGATTTAGTCAGGACTGCATGATAAGCTTGTCTCAGCATGCACGACATACCGATCGGTTGATCTTCAATTGTTACTTTGTGGAATATTGTCCCCTACGGAAGCGTATTAGTGCCAGTGTGAAAAAAAAATTTCCGAGATTTATCTCCTAATTAGGACTTATTATCTCCTAATTAGGAGAAAATTATCTCCTAATTAGGACATATTATCTCCTAATTAGGACTTATTATCTCCTAATTAGGAGATAATTATCTCCTAATTAGGAGATAATAAGTCCTAATTAGGAGATAAATCTCGGAATTTTTTTTTGTCACACTGGCACTAATACGCTTACGGAAGCGTATTAGTGCCAGTGTGAAAAAAAAATCCGAGATTTATCTCCTAATTAGGACATAATATCTCCTAATTAGGAGATAATTATCTCCTAATTAGGACATATTATCTCCTAATTAGGACTTATTATCTCCTAATTAGGAGATAATTATCTCCTAATTAGGACTTATTATCTCCTAATTAGGAGATATTATGTCCTAATTAGGAGATAAATCTCGGAATTTTTTTTTTCACACTGGCACTAATACGCTTCCGTAGTCCCCAAGTCGAATCCAGCAAAGGTGTTTCACTAGATTTTATCACCACCAATTACGCGTCTGGGCATACATATAAGTGTTTTATGGCCAATTTTCGTCAAAAATGATTCTTTTATGACCGAAAATGTTCACGACTCATTTATTCTTCAGACTATATATAGTCCAAATATACCTGACAAACAATAACCGATGTGTGCTTTATGCCACTTTTGATGTAGACAAGGCCATTATTTGTTGTAGAATAGATTGACATTGAAGAAACGTTTTCGATTTGACAACTGCCCCCTCCTCTCCCCCCCCCCTCTATACGGTCTTTGTTAAAACATTCTCTGAAGCACACAGAAATTTACAACCAGCTTTTATACAAGACAATGAACGATGTCTTGATTGATCAATGCTTCTCGCTCCATTCACTTTAACGAATAGTCAAACAGATTAAATGAGGTGGTACTTTATACCCATACTAAAGAAAGATCGTTGTAGCATAGATGTACATCCATGAACATCTACACACACTATTATAGAATAGAAGTACCGATAGATTGGTGAATCTCCTACAGCACAAGTAACAAACAACTCCGAGATACTGGTATGTCGATTCAGACATAGACGGATGTAACCCTTCACGAACTGAGAGAAAATGTCAATTCCTCGATTTAAGATATACATGTATGTGACGAAGTGGTACATGCGTCTTTCCGAGATAGATTAGCAATTGTGCTCGAATCATTGAAGCGATTGGGAATATCCCTCACCACCAAACAGACCCTATCACTACGTAAAGCATTTGTATATTGGTATCCAAACGTATAGTCTTGGGTTTTGCTTCATGATACATTGGGGCAAGATTACTGTGGATTTTCTATATTTATCCAAATATGGTTCCTGGGGAAAGATCGTGTGAAGACATGCCCTCGTTGTGAAGACTGCCAGATAAGATCACGTCAACACAAAATTAACATACTCTTCCCTAAATCTTGGATGTAAATTAAAAAGAGCTTTCTATTCTATTCTGCAGTGTCATTATATCTTAATGGGTGAGGACTTATTGAAAAACTATCTTTGAAAACACTCCCAAAATGGCTGTCTTTTGAGCGCAACCTAGTTGCCTAGAGGAGCCGAAATGATTGACAAAAGGCACTCGTTTCTCAAGCCATTACACACGAAACGCCTGCAGGTATTGCGCAAGTACAAGGTGAGCAATCTATTATGGTCTGACCACGATATTTCGCTAGACGATGTGAACATATAGCTAACAACGATCGTGAATTATGCGACAATAATTAGGTACCGGTAGTCATGAACGTCAACCTTGAGGTGAGACGAGGCAGTCATGCAGATCACAAAACATTTGTGCAGAAACTGATTCTACAATGCTATAACCAACTGCCTTCAGTTCAAGTTTCTCAAATATGGTGATAAAATCAGATTTTTTACGTCAAAACTGTTCAGTGCTATATTCTATGACATTATATATGCCTTACATTACGACAAGAGAGACGATTGCAATTTTGACAGTTAGTTAACTACCCATGTGTATACAGCGTATACAATTCTCGCCTGGTAGCATTTGCTACATCCTGTACAAAATATGACGATTTTAATCAACGCCTGAATAAATTAATGCAGACACTTGTCAAACAGGGCATATTCTGTTTATGTTATGTTATATTTAAAGTTTCTCAAATTCTGCGATAAATTTCCAATAAGGACGGCAAAAAACGATCGTAGTGTGTTAGATCTCCGATGATACATTTCTAATTTCACTTAACCCGGGCTATAGGGGTCGTGTCGTTTGGACATCTTACTTTCATCTCCAAGGTGTTCAAATGAACAGTCTCAATCAGCGCGTGACTGAGATACACAATCAGAGCGTGACTGAGATACACAATCAGAGCGTGACTGAGATACACAATCAGAGCGTGACTGAGATACACAATCAGAGCGTGACTGAGATACACAATCAGAGCGTGACTGAGATACACAATCAGAGCGTGACTGAGATACACAATCAGAGCGTGACTGAGATACACAATCAGAGCGTGACTGAGATCTAGAAAACGACTTGGTCATTCCTTTCCACAGAGAACACAAGACAATGACAAGGAATTAACGTAAAGAACGTCCTGTTGTCTTGCTGTCATTACTCAAAACTGTTAACAACTTGTCTCTTGCAGGAAAAGCATCTTGTATTTTTTTTTAAAATATTTATCGCGTGTATATTTGGAATGGAGTTATCCAGCTGATGGCTGAGGGGAGGAAATCTTGTAACTGCTGGAATATACCAGTGCCCTCTATCTCATTGAATCACAATAAAGCCAATGGTGAATAGTCATATCCTGATATTGAATTTCAGTGAGATAGAGGGCACTGATGTTGCAGCAGTTACAAGAGTTGCTCCCCTTAGCCATCAGCTGGATAACCCCATTTATGCTCGCTTTACAAAAAGGTCTTCCGATTATTGGAAGGAAAATCTTTTGTGGGCGACGGCTGAATATTGAACGTCGGATCTGAAGCCTATGATACCACTGTCCCAATTATAACCTTCAATATCCTGATTACCGAATTACAAGCAAGATAGCCATCAGTGATCTCCTTAAACTCGAATCCTCCTGAACTGTCCGAACACAATAGATAGAGACGTTTGCACTTTATAACCCATGGTTAACCCAGAGGACGTACTCATATATGTGCAAAATGAATCAAGACCCTCTATCGAAGCTATAGCTAGTACTTATTGAATAATTTGTGTCACACATAATTTGAAATTTGACTGATTCGGTAAATCGTTGTTTGGGTAAAGGAACAAACATTCTAACGTTCTTTTCCTGTTCATCATGTCTTTGAAAATCATTCGGAACAACTTTCAAAATAGATCAGCATTAGTGAATGAAATATCGCAACAGTGTGATCTTCCCGCCTTTCATGCCGACTAAAGGCCGAAAGGAACATTTCCAGTCTCATTTTGTGGTAATTCGATGACGATCTAATGAAGTGATCCTATCTGGTCGTGTTTACAACGAGATTATGGCACATTTGTGCTTTGCCCGGCGGGGTTGTCTTATTCTTTTCCGTGGATAAGGATCATCCATTTTCGCCAGAATGAGAGTCGGACAATTTATGTTCAACATCTTCATTCTTGGTGCTATAAATGTGTAGATATACAAATTAATCGATTCATTAGACATTATTCATTCCCCATTTAAAATTAATTAATATAAATGAAAAGCTTGAACCAGGCGCCCTAATGACTCCGAAAGAACCAGTTTATGCCAAGTTCCTACTAATGTCAACATAGAGGATGTCCCGTCGTCTTTCGCGATGAATAAATAGCGATCTAATGAACTTATCCTATCTAGTTACGTTTACCACGTGATTATATATTTGTCCTAATTGACTGAAAAACTCGTCCTCTAATTAGTTTCCTATTATAAATCGTTTTCTTGATTGCGGAGCATACTGTACTGATACGCTGCTTTATTATATACTGTAATAAATAATATATTATATACCGTGTTCATACAGGAAGGTGTACGAGAACCAACACATCAGTCCTGCGTGAAGAAGAGACCGGGCAATCCCGGCACGACGTACGATCGACCGTGCTCTCCTGTCGAAGGGAATGGAGAGGGGGCATGTCCGGTCGGCATGAAAAAGTTTATTTTGGGGGCAAAGCTACTAAAATTCATGAGATCTACTGGATGCCATCAACGCTAAAGTGCATGATACTCGACAGAAAGGAATTGATAGCACGTGCCATTTGTCACGAGCAAAGTAGTCCGTGAGTGACGTCAAGGTGTAGATAATGGATGTTTCAGTGTACCTTCAGTCGAAAAGCCCTACAAAGTCTGAAATTTTCGCCACTGGTAAAAATACCAATTTTCTCACCCCACTCGATGGAAAATTTATGGTATTCGTCAAGAAACAGTTAATATCCTCTATGTACCTGCATTGTAAAAATAAGGCCACAAAAATGATATTCGTCAATATGCATTACATTGTGTTTTACATGTATATGCTCACATAGCGTGTCATTTCATCGCTAGTTATTAAATGTTGCATTGAAATCAAATTATTTTAGTGAAAATATAACTGACCAGGAAAGATGCGTCTGTAGTTTGCAAAACATCGAACATTTTGGCCAGCTATACGACTGGCAGTATATCTTTAAATATGTTCTATCGAATGGCAATATCCAACAATTTTTCTCAAAGTTCCTTTCGACGTAAACACACTAAAATTGCACCGAAACGAAAAATTTATGCCATGTTCCGCCTAAAATGGGCGAATAGCATTGTCTACCGCTTTGGTAGTCATATTTTACAATGCTGATACAACAGCGTATCAGTACGGTATGATCTCCAAACAAGAAAACGATTTTTTAAAGGATAAATTTTCGAGTCAATTAACAAATGTACCACAATCATATGGTAAACGTAACTAGATGAGATAACTTCATGGGGACATTAGTTGGAACTTGGCGTACAGTGGTTGTTTCACAGTCATTAGGGCGCCTGGTTCAAGCTTTTCACTTATATTAATTAATTAATGTTAAACGATAAGTGAAAATGTCTAATGAATCGGCTAATCTGTATATCTACACATGTACCTCTTTATAGCCATAGTTACAAAGAATGAAGATGTTAAACATAAATTGTCTGATCCTCCTTCTGGTGAAAATGGCTGATCCTTATCTTGAAAAAGAATAAGACAACCCCTCGGGGCAAAGCACACATGTGCCATAATCACGATGTCAATACGACCAGATAGGATCACTTCATTAGATTGTCATTGAATCACCACAAAAGACGGCTGGAATTTTCTTGCCGCCATTAGTCGGAACACGACATAAATGGCGTCATTAATGCCATCTGGTCCTGATGATTCTACAATGGGGTGATCACAGCACTGTTGTGATCACACTATTCTGTTTTGAAAATTTTGGCGAATAATTTTGAAAGATATGATAAATCGGAACACGAGTGTCTAAGGTCTATTCCTCAATCACAAAAAAAGAAGATTTGGCGAAGAATCGTTGATGGATATTTCACAGACCGTACCCAGTAGAAAGGAAATTTGAGGAACAAATTGTTGGAGATTGCCATTAGATATAACATTTAGATATACTGCCAGTCATATAGCCAGTCAAAATTTTCGATTTTTTTCTTTATACTACAGACACATCATTTCCGGCCAGTTATATTTTCACTAAAATACTTCGATTCCAAAGCAACATTTAAAATTACTAGCGATGAAATGACACGCTATATGGGCATGTACATACAAGTCACAATGTAATGCATATCCACGAATAGCATTGTTTACCGGTCTCGTGGCCACATTTACAATGCTGATACAACAGCAGAACCGTATGCTTCACAATCAAAACAATTTTTTTTATAAAAGGAAACATATAAAAGGATAAATTGTTCTGTCAAATAGGACAGATGTACGATAATGAAGTACTAAACGTAACTAGGATAACTTCATTAGATCGCTATTTATTCATCACGAAAGATGACAGGAGATCATCTATGTGGACATTAGTCCAAACATAAAGTGGTTGGCATAAAGTGATTGTTTCGGAGTTGTTAAGGCGCCTGGTTCAAGCTTTTCACTTTTATTAATTAATTTTAAGCGATGAGTGAATGTCTGTTGAATCGGCTAATATGTATATCTACACATGTACCTCTTTATAGTCATAGTTACAAAGAATGAAGATGTTGAACATAAATTGTCCGATCCTCATTCTGGCTAAAATGGTTGATCCTTATCCACTAAAAGAAAACAAGACAATCCCGCGGGGGAAAGCACAAATGTGCCATAATCACGATCATTAGGGCCTTATGAAAATCTTTCTTGTCGCCATTAATCGGAACATGACATAAATGGCAACATTAGTGCCATCTGGTTCATACTAAGCAGATGATCACATTGTTGCGATATGTCATTCAATTATCTATAGTTCGAGCTTTGTGTAGAAGAATATTCAAAGACATGATGTACGGTATTTGAACAATAGCGGCCCATAACCTATATAAACGAATCTCCAGAAAATGATTTACCTACGGATCGTTGGTGGATATTTTCCAGGGCTCAACCCAATACACCACCACAAAAACCTTGTACGAAAGACAGTCCTACATGGTCCGCGGCAAAGGACAAAGGAGTTGCTACGTTTACATACTAGGCCAAACCCCTTAAAAAATGGCTGCTACGTTTATGAAATCAACAAGTAATTCTTCACAAAAAGCGGTGTTTTGTACAGAATAAATACCAAACTTTTATATAGTAAACGATCAGAGTCAAAGTGACGCAAAACAGCGTCGACTAACGATTAAAATTGCGCTTTCGTCTGTTTTTTAGTTTTTTGTATATATTTTAGAATGGATTTTTAATATATCTGAAATATGACAACTTATGCCAAAACGAAATTGATGTTTTCCATGTCCATGACATTGCATCGCAATATCATTTTGTCTCAAGGGGTCATATTTTAGAGATATTAAAAAATCCAAGATAAAGTTTATAAAATATGCAAAAAAAACACAAAACAAAACAAAAAAACAAATGAAGAAAGCCCAATTTCAAATGTCCGTCGACGCTGTTTTACGTAACTTTTCACTGCGAGATTTTACTATATAAAACTGTGCGAAAAAGCTTTTTGTGCAGAGCGGGAGAAATGATTCTTTGGCTTTACAAGCGTAATAGTTGAAGGAGTTTAAGCCTGCCTGGCCTGGGGGGGGGGCAAAATGACCCCCTACCAAACTTTCTGCGCTATCTCCGGAAAGACAAAAAATAGAGAGCTGACACTCCGTAACTTCATAGTTTATCATATTGGGGTCATTTTGAGCCAACTTGCATGATCCCCGGAGGAGAGGATCATGGGTAAATCCAAGATGGCGGCCATGTGGGGTCCCAGAAAATTTCTGCTTTTCTGCGATGAAAAGTGGGCAAAAACTATTTTATTTCATAACACATTAATATTTGCTAATTTATCATGCTGTTTTTGCGGAGAAATTGCATAAATAAAAAAATTGGAAAATTCGACCGAAAATGCCGTTTTTGAAAATGACGTCACTGTGACGTCATCAAAGCGGCCATTTTGGATTTTTTACATTATTTGGTAGAGCATGACTCAAGGGTATAGTGTGGTAAGTTTCAGCCCCCTAGCTCAAGGGGTAAGAAAATAATTAGGGGGGGGCCATGTCGGCCCCCCCCAGGCCACGACAGGTCCCAAAAAGCCCAGGCCAGATAGGGTTAACTGTATTCCTTAGTTCATGATCGCACTGTAAACACCGCAATATATAGATCACCTCATTAGGTCGTCGTTGAATCACCACAAAAGACGAATGGAGATATTCCAAGTAGACATGAGGCGGAACATGACATAAATAGTCATGTCAGTGCAATCATAGAGCATCTGGTTCACGTTGTTAGAAACTTTAGTGACATTTACCTCATTAGATTATTGTTGTAAGATCTACAAGTACAACACGTCACAAATTTCTATTTTTTTTTTGTATAGATACTTCCCTGATGTATTGTCCGGACAGTTAGAAAGATATTCTCACTATAGACTTTGATTTCAATTCAAAATAATGTATTATCGTATTTCATAAATATCCTGTCATAATATGGCATTGCTCTCCACTATATACGTTCAATCGAAGACCATGTGATTATCCACATGGATAATATCTGCTGAATAGACGGACGTAGACGAGATGTATAGAAATATTTAATTGAACTTGTAAAAGCCATCATATCATCTATACATGGCCGGATTTACTTTTCTCCTCTATTCCTGGGAAGTAAGTGTCGCTTCCAGTGGGCGACAGTAGAAAAGATGGCTTGGTAATTACGTCTTTGCGTAGTTTCAAAGAAGGATTTTATAACTCTTATCCTGCTTCGGCGAAAATGCGAGTTGATTTATTGTATAATCAGTGTTACACGGGGTTGCCTTCTGTTCCGAAACACGTTTCAAGCTTAGCATCTGTTCTTCAACGACGAAGTATTATTATTCTCTTCTAAGGAATCGGACTTAAGACCAAACATATAATTAAACGATTAGCCCAATATCCGATACCAAATCAACCACTGTACCAGCGCTGTTTCAGACAAACTACTTGTAACTTTCTTTATGGTGACCTGGGGCCTTGCCTTGTTTCTATTTACTATGTACTTTGAGTTTTAAAGGTTTCAGCATCAGTTTTCATGCCACTAATTCGAAGCCTATACATTCCCAACAAATATAGGTGTTTTTTCGTTCAACTGAATCTTTCACATGCAGGAAGTAGTGTTTCGAACGAATTAATTATTTGGATTATAAATTTGAATATGTTAATCATCTGACAAATTTACGGTCAACTACCTGAATTTCTTTTCGTATATATTGCCAATACAGATAGAAGGCAGTTAATCCTTAAGACGTTATTAACCCTTGGTCGAGCTAGCCGACGGAAATTGAAATATGGCGTTCCGCAGGGCTGCCCACTATCTCAAACTCTCATATACATAAAACGGTATCTGTTTAATATTAAAAAACCCATCCGACATACAAAGAAACCCGTCAAGCTGATTCTTTCAGAAACGCACTGAAGCGGATCTTCGTACAATGTGGGTATATTAGAGAGCCTGTGGACCCCTTCATTAAGGGATCATTCGGGGAAATCAGGGGGTAATTATTACACGAGAAGGCAGACTAATGATAGTATCGGATAGCTGGCACGTCTCCTGAGCACTCTCTATATTATTACGCCTGAGGAGGAACGTCTCACTTGGCTTATACCTGTCAATTAAGGGTAATATCAGGGTTAAACTACTCCATGAGATACTCTGCACTATTTTTTAGCTTTTGGTTTACAGGTACGCAATGTTATCGTCTTTTAATCGTTTATCAGATCACAATATTGGACGACAAAGACTGAGAGGACATAATTTCAAAATGTCTTAATCCCTTCAAGCGTTCACCCCAAATCAGTATGTAGGTATATACACTGTCTCTGTTTCATCTATGTACGTGCGTTAGTCTAGTAAATGGATGTTGAATCAATGAATAATACTTTGTTATTTTTGCATCTGTGTATATAGAGCAAAGATACATGAAAAACATATATACACAGGAAAAAAGAAACGAAAGAAAAATGGGAAAGAAAAGTTCGCGAGTCATTAAAGTCGTTTTTGGTGGAGGGTCGACATGAGTAGGGTTATTAAGAGGGCGTGCGTGCATTATCTGTGTTGTATCTTGTCTTAAGCAGTAGGAGGAGACATGCTGGCAGTAAGAAATTGTGGAGAACGATAAGGGTAATCAGAAACATAGTTATGGGAGGATGATCTGAAGCTCATTATGTCCCCTCTGTTGTTGATCCGGGATCAGGCATCTGGTCAATTAACCCGACCAGTTAATTAATTCTATTTTCTACTATGAGCATTGTTCCGGACTCTGGCCAAAATAGGGTTGTTTCAGAAATTTGTCCTTTATTTATTTTAGCGCAATTCTACATCTGTCATCTTGGACTCAACTTAGTATGGTGTTATCAAGTTTACACGTGGGCAAGTGACGAGATTTGAATCCGGCGTGCGACAAGGTTGCTCGCTACTTCAGATGTATTTCACATCTGTTCCACGTCCGATTAGTATATAGCAGCGCTAGTATCTAGGATTTTCATCGTATTATCATGAATACGCCGTAAATAGTGTCATTTAGGTATGTAATTGGACTTTATGTCCGTTGGGTCTTGAATAATATATAAATAAATATTCTAAAATGGTTTTCAGAATCATCTTCGCGAAATTTGTGAGACGATATCGTTACTTATGCCATATATCCTTCCAACAGAGAAAGCACACGGATATGAATACGCGACATTTCGTTAAGAGACATTAGGCACGCCATTAGGCACGCGAAACAGAGTAAGACATTTGAAAAAAACAGCCATAAATGGGCCAAAAACCAGATTAAAAGATACATACATGTTTAAGAACATGCTGATTGGGTTAAACTTTTAATTTATTTTTAAATCTGTAACGAATATATAATCATACTTATCTGTGCTGCAAAACATGTTTTTTTTATTAGGACTAAATTATATCATGCATATGCATCTGTCTTTTCTAAAATTTGACCTACTTTTTTTGGTTAATTTTGACTGAATTTGAAATCTGGACAATCACACAAAATTTTACATCTTGGTAGCCCCAACACATTTCAAGTTAAATACTACACCAACGTTCCGTCTGTGTTTGACTTGGGTGAGCGAAGATGGGTAACCCTACAGTCTGTCTATTTGTTAGGGGGGGGGGGGGGGAAGAGAAAATCTTATTTTAATCATATTTTGAAATGGAGTTGCCGGAATGTCTCGTGCCGAGATGTCGCTTATCGAAATGTCGCGTGTCGAAATGTCGCATGCCGAAATGTCCTGACGCACACGGGTATATAGGCATTGGTACAACGTGTCGTTACGTCTATTAAAGCCACGATATGAAAAATCCCCAAGTAATACTGGTAGTAGGCCGGCCATAGACACGAAATGTAACTTTTGATGGCATTGTTTGTTACAAATGGGTACCTATGTTAAATTAGTTCTTTGTGTGTTAGGGTTCAAGGTGGGAGGGGATACCACCGAGATTTTGGACATTAAAGGTGATTTTGAGGTCACTTTTGGGGTTAAATACGGCCAAAATTGGTAAAAGTCGTTCCTAATATATTTTCCATTGTGATGTTTGTTACCAATGGATATTCACGCTAAATTGGTTTTATGTACTGTAGGGCTTTAACACAGGTAAGGCTGGCTCGTTAACTATTGGAATCGAGGTTATTTTAGGGTCACTTTACGGGTCAAATGAGGTCAAAAATGAGGGAAAATTTTGTTTTGTTTCATATATTTTGTGCTGTTTGTTATTTACTTTTGTATGCAGTATGGTTCAAGGTAGGGTGGATACTAAGACAACTTTGGCAATTTTAGGTCATTATCAGGTCATTTCGAGGTCAAATAACATCCAAAGGTGGCCAAAATAAAAGATGTGCCTTAAAACAATTTAAGAAATTTTGTGTGAAATTCCTTGTAAAAGAAGGAATGCATTTTAAGATATTATTGTAGGATAATTCAGTATTTTTTGTTTGTGAATTTTGGCAACATCCATTTTCCTATACACCGGACCTTCCCGATCAAGATAATTGTTGGTCCGAATTTTCCTTTCTGGAGTTTGAAGTGATTTGAGTTAACCATTTCTGGCTTGAGTGATAGAGGGTTCGGAAATTTAGTGCTCTTTTGAACATTCGCGGTATCACCAGAATGATTAAAAATCGAGAGCAAAGACATTTCGTACTTTTGGAATATTATATTTGGCTAATTTTGAGCCTATTTCTGTAATTCTACTGATTAACCATCATGCGTTAATTCAAAATGGCGCTCATGTGGATTCATCCATAAATCGCCCTTTTTCAGGTTATTCATATAATAAGCATTATTCTTAGCCCATTGTTAACACAAAGGAATCTCCCATCAAAGCCTAGCATCTTTCGCCTGTTTTGAATCTGTTTGCCTAATTCTCAGCTTAAAGTATGATGTTTTAAATCAAAATGGCGGACAGGTGGGGTAATCTGAAAATCACAATTTTTATGCTATTCGTGTAGTTCAAGGCATTATTCTTACATCGCTGCGCAAATTTATCAAAACCGAGGGATCTCTATGCATTACAAGCGTCTAGTCCGCCATCCATAATTCAGCCGTCGTCCATTAGAGAATATCCGCGTCCATAATCCAAAGACCTATTCCATATTCCATATAACAGTATTAGCACCAACAATTTTATTCCCATTTTGCACCTATTTACATTTGCCAAAAATCAAGATTTGATGGTCAAATTCAAAATGGCGGCCATTTGGGGTCATCAGAAAATCACACTTTCCACCATTGCCCGTATAGTTGAAGGCACTATTCTTAGCTCATTATACAAATTTGTCAAAACCGAGAGATCTCTAAGCACAGCCCAACATCCTATTCCCATTTTGAATCTATTTACATATCCCAAAGATCACTATTTGATGGTCAAATTCAAAATGGCGGTCATATGGGTCCTTTGAAAATCACAATTTTTCCTCTTGCTCGTGTAGTTCAAGGCATTATTCTTACCTCACTGAGCAAATTTATCAAAACCGAGGGATCTCTACGTATAGCCTAACATCTTATGCCCATTTGGAAACTATTTTCATATTCCAAAAATCAAAATTTAATGGTCAAATTCAAAATAGCGGCCATATGGGATCATATGAAAATCAGTTTGTTTGTTGCTCGTGCAGTTCAAGGTATTATTCTTAGTTCATTATGCAAATTTAGCAAAACCGAGGGATCTCTAAGCATAGCCCAACATCCTATTCCCATTTTGAATCTATATGCATATCCCACAGATCAAGATCTGAAGGTCAAATTGAAAATGGCGTCCATATGGGGTCATCTGAAAATCACACTTTTTTCATGTTGCTCATGTAGTTCAAGGCATTATTCTTACCTCACTGATCAAATCTATTAAAACTGAGGGATCTCTGTGCATAGCCTAACATCCTATGTCCATTTTGAATCTATTCACATATATCTAAGATCAAGATTTGATAGTCAAATTCAACATGGCGGTCATATGAGGCCATCTTTTGGCCGTTGCTCATATAGTTCAAGGTATTATTCTTTGCTCTTTATAAAAATTTATCAAATCCCTAATATCAAGATTTGGTGGTCAAATTCAAAATGGTGGCCATATGGGGTCATCTGAAAATCATATTTGTTCATGTTGCTCGTTTGCTTCAAGCACTATTCTTCGCTAATTGTGCAAATTTATCAAACCAGAGGGATCTCTTAGCATAGCCTAACAACTTATACCCATTTTGAATCTATTTGCATGTCCCCAAGATCAAAATACGATATTCAAATTCAATATGGCAGCTGTGTGGGGTTATCTGAATGTCCTGCTTTTCCATGTTGCTCGTGTATATCAAGGCATTATTCTTAGTTGATTGTGAAATTTATCAAAACCGAAGGGTCTTACATCATAGCCAGATACCTTTTGCCCATTTTGAATCTATTTGCTTAGTTGTCAGATTAAAAATGATAGATAAATTCAAAATGGCTACCATAAGGAGTCATCCGGAAATACTTCTTTTTCATGTTACGGTTACAATATTTTTATTCTAGGTACAAACTTTAAATTGAGCAGAATAACGCCATAGCTTATTGCAATATGCCCATTTTCTGTTGGCATAATCTTCAGCTGAGAATACAATTATTAAATTCAAAATGGTGACCAAGTGGGTTCATCTGAGACTCATATTCTCATTTTGCTCTTATAATTCAAGGTATTGTTATAACATGGAGCTGAAAGTAGCAATTTAAAAAAAATGTTGACCTCATTTGACCCAAAAGTGGCCATAAAATGACCTTAATTCTAATAATGAACGTGTTATCGATAACTACATCCAACCCTACAATACATTCAACTGACTCAACTTGAATACCCAATCGTAACAATTAGTGCTGTGCAAATAAACGATTTTCACAAAATTTTGACCTCATTTGACCCAAAAGAGACCCTAAAATGACCTTAAGTCTTATAATAACGCGTTATCTATGACTACCTTACACTATACACTACTTTACAACTAATTCAGCTTGGATAGTCATTGGTAACAAATAAAACGGTGGATGTTAATTATTTACCCATTTTTGACCTTATTTGACCCCAAGAGTGACCCCCAAATGACCTTAATTGACCAAAATCAGGGTGGTATCCCCTTCTACCTTGATCCCTACCACTGAAAGAACTAATTTAGCATGGGTACCCATTTGTAACAAAAAATGCCATCGAAAGTTTTTAAAGGCGTTTTTGAGGTCCTTGGCCGGCCGACTATGGTGAGGTATCTTAAAATATCAAATAAAATTATCATTAATATAAAATATCAAAATTTCCAAATTTTGATATTATTTTTTGTTCCTGTTCTGTTGCGAACGTACGGAAAATGTTGAAGTTTCTAAATTGTATATGCTCACCATTCAATGCAGTATTTTCGTCATGTACTGGCTCCCGTAACATGCAAACTGTGGATAATAAGTTCCTTGCCTTCGCTGGCTTACATATATACTAGCCATGAAATGGCCCGCAGCGCGGGCATGTAGGTCACATTGTAATTCATATTTATGAATAACAGTCACCGATTCAATATTTACAGGAGACAGAATAGACGATACAATTTTCAGTAAATTTGCAGGCTTTACGTGTGGAAATACATTTACATCTCTTGAATGGGTTTCTCTGCACTTGTTCAGCGCCGAAAAAAAAAATCATGGCACTCCCATTGCGAGAGCTGTCTGATGACATATGAATCGTAACTGTACGCCCAGTTGTTCCTAAGTTAGGAATAGGTGATGTATAGGGGTGTGGGGTAAAATCATTTGTTTTCTGTTTCAAAAACCGGACTATTCGATGACACTTTTACTATAAAAATTAACACATACAAGCTTTGCAGATTGAAATATACAAAAGAAAGATGCTATACATTGTAGACACACTTGGTAATATTTTGTTAGTTTGAGATATCAGTCTACAAACTCTTTCCAGATAAACACTTCAAGATAATATTTTACTGTATTGATTGTATGTGATCTATCGTGCATGTCGATTATACACTTATATGGAAGTGACCATCTCCCAACTCAAGGTCCAAAATAGGTCAATGTCACTCTCCTGATCAATAACTTTCGAATTGTGTATATATTGAAGCTACAATGTGTGGTTAATTATTGAGTTATAAAAGCAAAGACAGACAGATAGACGGAGGGATGGATGGCCAAACAATACAAAATATTCTTATATATTTTACGGTAATTAACATGCCATATAGTACACCCAGTCGAAGAAACACTGTCTCGGGCCAGATGGCTCTGACTGAATACAGACTTGTTGTATTTTTAAATCCCAAACACAGGTCTACAGCTTGTTAGTTTTAACGGGTTTCAGTCTGATCTGTTTATTTGGCTGTGACCTAACTCCTTTGTTCTGACCCCTATCTGTCTAAAGCAATAATGAACGACATATACCACCAAGTTATGCACTGCTTTTATGTCGTCTATCGTCCATGTCGATTATACACTTATAACATAGGAAACGTAATATGGGCGTGTTCTTTTCTCCACCCCGGAACCCGGTCAAAAATAGGCCTATGTCACTCTCCTGATTAATATCTTTCGTGTATATATTGTATCCCTACATCGAGTGGTTATCGAGTTATGAAAACAGACAGACAGACATAAAGTACAGCTTTAATAGTAAAGATTATATATCAGCTGGTTTATACAGCGAAAGCACAAAGCATATGATACGACCTGCAACGTAAGGCTCCCGGTGACCTATATAAAAAAGTTTCATTAGTTTGTAAATATTACAATTGAATGTCGCATAACGGTTGAGTACATGTGCACCTGGGGCAAGAGGTTCGTGTATTGATCAAGGAATTTATGACAATGACAGGTCGTCAACAGGTCATGGGGCGGCTACTTCGCCGGAAACCTCGAAGTTTTTACACAATTGAAACTCGCCAGTCTGGTGCTATAGCTCTTAAACAATAACATTAATATTTACATATGTTCACTGCAATATAGATGATAGTAGTGATATTAGGAATTAGGAAAACAACGGGGACAATAAGTGTTAAAAACTTAGCAGTTATATAAAGTGGCAAAACGATAGGGATGACCTACATGTATGTAAAAGATCACAAGAGACAAAGATCACAAGAGACAAAGATCACAAGAGACAAAGATCACAAGAGACAAAGATCACAAGAGACAATGATACTCCTGCAAGTTGAAATATATTTCTTTCGTCGGTGTTCTTTTTCATCTTGTTGATATATATTTTGATATTGGACAGATGCCCTTATTCACTATGCATATCTTGACCCAACAAACAACTCAGTGGTTCATATCGTCCGTTGAAGCATATCTTCAGTCCGAGACCATACAATAACTTGATTGTATGGAGTGTGCTTCAGCGTACCAAGTCAGCGTCGAAAAACGCTCTCGCATTTCGTCTGCTATACATTTTGAATTTTTTATTTAACACGACGGCAGTCGGCCGTAACTATGATTTCAGGTTTCCAAGACATCCCAAAAATGAGAAATATTTCACGTTGTGAATTCACTGATGAAATCGTACAGCTTTTCACTTCAGACATGCCGTTATTACCACCTTCAGCGAAGTGAGGAAAATATACGCAAATATACGGCTCAATAGGCCTACACATTCGTACATTCCGCATCAGCGAATATCTAACATCAAACTGTTAGTGGCGAAGTTTGCAGACTTGAGTTTTGTGTTTTTAACCCTTTCATATTGATAAAATTCAAACCTTTTAGTAAAATGAATAAGGGTAGGCGGAATTGGATAAATATGTACGAAATGACATACTCGAATACATGGGCGTGGGGCATGTAACCCACTTTTATCCCATTTACGACCATATTAGAATACATTTGAATATCTAATTACCTAAATCTGATGAATATAACTCATTTTCATTTCTAAAGGCATTCAAGCTTGGGACCCAGAAAAAAGAGAGAAAGTCATGGGATATTGCCCGCAGATTTTGTTCTGTATTTCTCAGAAATCGGTATCCCCCATTTTGACCGCGTGGGGCGGTGCGATTTTCAAATCGGGGTCAATTAGAGCTGATTAATGATGAAATCATTTTCAAATAATGCAAACACAGCTGCCGTGGTCTGCTCTTTCATCAGTCCACTTTCAGTCAATAACGTTCAACTAGGTGTCATCTTATAGTCCGCAAAGCTATACTGAATAAAAAAAAAATAAAAAAATACGCGTTCATCGTGGTGTGGCCAACGCTAAATTGTCACGGATTTTGTAACACTTGCGCGTTTTCGCACTGACTAAAATCGCCAAGAGTTAGAAAATTCCGGACAATTTGGCGTTGCTACGAATACTTTATTACTCCCAGACCAGATTCACTGGTATTAGGGGTGAAAATAGAATTATACAGAGGTGGACAGGATGTCAGGTACATTCTAGTACATACAGTATACAGATAATAATTAGTGTATAGATTCAGCTTGTAGTATACTTGTTAATACTTAGTCAAATGGTTCGTCAAAATCACTCTTGGGCTTGAACGCTTACCAAAGTCATAGCCCTTTGAATAAACTTACTCAAATTAATCAATACTTTTTTTTTTGCTCACACCATACGAAACGCGTTGTTCAATTTACATTGTGACTATACCCAGTCTGTGATCTGATTGGCTGAAACAGAGAAATTGGTACTCATATAGCCTATTGCAACCCCCCCGGTTTTTAAGGTGTCCTATTTAGTTTGTATTGTCTGTCCGATGAAAATATGAAAGAGTACTGGAATCAAACATTTATACTATATTGGTGTAACACGAAGGTGTAAAAGCCCATTATCGACGCGCATTAACAGGTCTCTCATATTCAGAGTAAGACACAATCTGGGTAAACCAAGATGGTAAATCAGGGGAATACCATCTAGACGTGATGCTATGAAAAATTTGTGCGAAATGTTCGCCGGTATATATTCTACGAGATCCCATAATAAGTCGATCACAACAATTTCTGCCTTTTCACTGTTCACGGATATTAGCACCTTAGCACGGCCCTAACGTTTGATATTTTCTACCGCCAAACTAAGCCAGACTTTTCGGCGGGAGTACTTTGATGTTGACGCACATTGTCTGGAAATGATGCCATATTTAGTTAGATACGGTTTCCCGGTAATGTCTACTATATTGATCCACGTTTCACCAAGCTAGTCACCTGACTGGCTAACAAATGTAGTTTGAAATTCGCACGGAATCTATATAGCGCTGAAGTCAGATATAATATTCCTCAGAGTTTACTGAGATTGAATAATACACGAATTTCTATGTTTCACGTTAATAACTTTTTTTCTAACTTTTCAATAAACTAATATATGAATTACTTAGCGATAACTAAAAAAACGGTGACCTCTTGTAAACATATAACAACGGGGTGAAAAGATGAAAGATGTGAAATATTCTAAATAATAAACGACGAGGCGCCATTTAGACAGTTCCTTGCCCTCAGGGCGTCTGTTCCGTAAAGAAAACGTAATCGAAACCTCCTAGTAGCTGCACGGTGGCAGACAAGGTCGATTACGTACGTTTTGATCTGACCACCCATGCGCGCGCAGGTTGTAACCTTGTGAAAAGAGTGCTTTGAAATATGTCAGCGCGTGTCACAATCGTGAGCGTATTCAAGTAATCGCTTAACAATTACGGCATAGCGAAAATAGACGAAATATTGTCTCTGACAGCCTGGAGCTAGTATTATTTTCATGTCAACTATTGTGTTTTGTAGGACATTGCCCTGCTAAATATAACAACTTTCTGTGTACAAAGAACTGTGTCTAGCTGTATTGGGGTGTGTGTTACATGTACATCTTACTCGATATTGCATCGTTTGACGTACAAAAGTTTCACCCATGGGTTCCTGTAAGCGCTGCAGATTTGCAGGTTTCGGATTACCAGTTTCAGCCAATCAGATCGCAATGTGGGTATCCGTAGCTATTGCCTTGATGAAAATGGGCCTGCCCTCTTAGGTTCAGTTAGCTCTTTATTTCCAGTTATAGCGAATTGTTCAGGATGAATATACAATAATTCAAAATTAGTTCATTTGAATACCAAACTGGATAACTTTGAGGTGTTATACATGGGCTTTATAACGCCACCTTCCGAAGAAATGTGTCAATATATAATAAGGGCGAGGGTAGCCTTTCCCTTCCTCTGATCAACCGATAGACATGTGCAACGTATTCCACCAGAACTAATACTAATACTCTCCACGTGAACGCAATTGAATACACGAGCATTCGACCCTTTCATTGGGGCCTTTATCAAAGTGAACATAAATTAATTTGATAATTGATAATACAACTGTCGAGCATATTAATAATTTAACTTCCAATATAATTTGTTCTTGCTATAGTCTCAATATCCTTTCAGATGTGACAACAACTTCAGATAACTTGAGACATGACATCGTGAAATAACTGTCTTACAGTAACCGTCATTGACGCGTCTCAAGTTCCCTGAAGTTGCTATGTCATATTGGAGCTTGATTGGCTGCTGTTGGAAGTACTGGGAATACTCCTATGGGCCCTGGTTGACTGCTTGGGAGTGCTGGGAATAATCCTAGGGGCCCTGAATGACTGCTTGGGAGTGCTGAGAATAATCCTATGTGCCCTGATTGACTGCTTGGGAGTGCTGGGAACAATCCTATGGGCCCTGATTGACTACTTGGGAGTGCTGGGAATAATCCTATGGGGCCTGATTGACTACTTGGGAGTGCTGGGAATAATCCTATGGGCCCTGATTGACTACTTGTGAGTGCTGGGAATAATCCTAGGGGCCCGGATTGACTGCTTGGGAGTGCTGAGAATAATCCTAGGGACCCTGATTGACTCCTTGGGAGTGCTGCATGGGAATAATCCTAGGGGCACTGATTGACTGCTTTGGAGTACTGGGAGTTATCTTATATGGGTCCGGATTGACGGCTGGGAGTGCTGGGGGTTGTCCTATATGGGCACTTATTGACTGCTGAGAATGCTGGGAATTATCTTATGGCCCCCCATTGACTGCTGGGAATGCTGGAATTATCTTATAGCTGAAAATATCTTATGCCCCCACCCCCCCCAATGACTGCGGGGAATGCTGGAATTATCTTATGGCCCTCATTGACTGTTTTTGAGTACTGGGAGTTATATTAACTGCTCAGAATGCTGGGAATTATCTTACGGCCCCCCCCCCCCCATTGACTGCTGGGAATGCCGGAATTATCTTATGGACCCCCTTTGACGACCGGGGGTGCGGGGAATTATCTTATGGGCCCCGATTGACGGCTGGGAGTGCGGGGAATTATCTTATGGACCACGACTGACGGCCGGGAGTGCGAGAAATTATGTTATGGACCACGATTGACTGCTGATTGCGTACCGTACTGAGAGTTTTCTGATGAATCAACCGGGAATCAATCATCAGATCTTTCAAAGACCGGTTCATGAATGAGGTTCATCCAGACGATGTGTCTTCAGTCAATTATCATGATTAATAACCATAAATCCCGGACTCAAATTCCAGCATAAAGGTGAAAATGGCACCGAGCACTTCCGCATTTCGATTTTCTCAGCTACTGTTTTTGATTGAAATCCCCTACCGGCAAATATTGGCCCAAGGACACAACACCTACTACACCCAGTCTGCTCTATCCGGATATTTGGCTGCAATAACTTGAAGAGGCACCTGTTCGATAACCACGTATCTGATAGACAATTCGATATGTAACGGCGGCTGCCTTGACCAAACTATCCAGCACTCTTTCTTTCACTGTCTCGTCTTAACCATTCACATTCGCGACTGCTCGGCCTATTCCGTCGAAGTCATAATAACTCGCGCATTAATGGTGTATTTTACAGCTCTCAGCTGTAAACCGTGATCCGCCGCACGTGAGGCACATCACATGCTATAGGATGTGTTTCCTGTATAGGATGTCGTTGTATTTCTCCCTTATCAGGAGATAAAATATATATCCAAACATAATAGATATTCCCTTGATTCTACCCGCGGAGGATCTCTTCTAATTGAGGTGTTTCTCCTGGTTTTTTCTTCTCGAGCTGATCTCCATGGTAACGGAAGTGACACAACGGACATGCGCTGTTCGGAATTTCGGCATGTGCTTTCAACATGGATGCCAATATGGATTCCTAGCAGTTCGAGACGAGGTACTAATGTCCTACATTATCCGAGACCGTCTCGAGTGAACCATCCAAAGACAACTGTTGGTCTATCGGACATTTTCGACGATCCTCGTTCTGTCACTTATCTCAGTCTCAATTGACCGTGTCCATTGGGTGAATAGACAGCAGCAGAATTTCACCACATATCAAATAAGGATCAAATCCTTTTGGTTAATCATTGTGCAAAGTGTTTAACCAGGCCCGTCACTAGGATTTTCAAAGGGGGTGGAGGGGGGAAGGGGGGGGGGGGGTGCGAATATTTTCAACTTCCCATTTTTCACCATCCCAGGAATGCGCTCCAAGGCCGCGTCTTTCTAGGGGGTCCGGGGGGCACCCCACCCTCCCCGGAAAATTTGGGATGTTTGCGCTTGATTTCCTGCATTTTAGCGTATTAATAAGGCTAAAATGGAGGTTGAGATCTTACATAATTTTCATA